>CM033642.1:97512627-97754080 GCA_019512145.1 Engystomops pustulosus | reverse complement strand
TTATATTATTTCTATGGTATGGTGAATGGCCAAATAAACAAAACAAAAAAAACCTTCCCAAAAATTGAGGATTTTCTCCAACAAAGAGTTAATAAAATCTTCCCTATTAGCTGTAAATTATGTATCAGAAAAGTGCATCTCATGTGGCAAAACAATAAGAGCCTACATGTCCAAATTAAAAAAGGAAAAAAATATAGCCTGTACAATTTGACAAAGCAAATCTGCTCTGAATGGCACCTCCTTCCATTCTATCAAACCGAAAAAATATTATTTGTTAAATAATATATTTATTAAATACAGAAATCCAATAAAAACAGTAATAAAATTGATGCATATCAGAAGAAACCAAAAAGTAACAAGCCAGGCAATATGTCCATAAGTAAATACTTATTAAATAAAATAGGATGCATGAATAAAATATTACCTTATTCTATATTGTGTCATGAAAAAGTCATTCTAATATGTTATGTTGACACTGCTGTCTATACTTACCTGTCTTTCGATTCTGCAATGTGATTCTCTTTTTGGCCTTTCTGACAGATGGACCCCCTTGTTTTCTATGAGCACAGTTCACTACTGGGGTCGAAATGTTGCTGCTAATATGGGATAAATCCACTGAATTCTTTTTCACCTGATTTTAAAGTGCTATTATTTCTTTTTTGCATACAATTTGTGGAGGACCTGAGGCCCTGCCCTAGATGATATGTACCTTTACTGTTTGTAAATGTGCTGCTTAAATTTATGCAGTATCATAGTTTATACGGTTGAAAAAAGACACATGTCCATCAAGTTCAACCAAGAAATGGAAGGGATTGGATGAGGAAGAGATTTTAAGGGAACCTTTCACCAGGAGACCCATTTTAGCACTCCCCCAGTCCCCACAGAGCATAGTACATACACTGCCCAGGTTTTTGTATTAAAGTGAGGTTTACAGAAAAAAAGATATGTTATTTGTCCTTTCATTAAGCATGTGCTGTGTGACTAGGCAGTTGCCAGATGGGAGGGTCCTGGAAGGAGCATTTTCCCTTTCCCCCTCACCTTGGGGAACAGCTACTCATGTACCTTTTCACTATATGAAAACACCCATCATCACTGGGCTTAGCTACGCCCCCTGCTCCTCTACATCCAATCCGAGTTGTGGGGAGTTATTATTATTTTGAAATGGTCACATGTTTCCCAAGGGCAGGGGGAAACTGCTCCTTTCCGTCCCTCCTTTTTGCAACTGCCAGTCACACAGCATATGCTAATGAAAGGTACAATATAACATATCTTTTTTTCTGTAAAACCTATTTTTTATACAAAAACACTTTGGCAGTGTATGTACTATGCTCTGTGGGGACTGGGGGAGTACTAAAAATGGGTCTCCTGGTGACAGGTTCCTTTTAAGGGAAGCAATTCTATATAACATAACCATCAATGTTATTTAGGTGTAAAAAGGCATCTCTACCTTGACCAACGCCTGAGGCAGGCTATTCCACAGATTGACAGTTCCCATAGTAAAAAATCCCTGTCGCCTTGTTTTCTCCAGACAGTGTTCCCTTGTCTTTTCATTTAATCTGGAACAACTTTTCACTATACTTTTTGTATGGACCATTCATATACTTATACACTTATACAAATAAATCCTGACCCCTCTTGGTCGTCTGTTTTCCAGACTAAACTGAAAGACTGACTCCTTGTCTCCGGATCCAGGGCATCCTTTTTATGTACTGGTGTCCAGAACTGGACGGCATGTTCCAGGTGAGGCCGAACCAATGCCTTGTACAGTGGTAATATTACATCCCCGTCCTGAGAGTCCATGCCACTTTTGATACATGACAAAATCTTGCTGGCTTTAAAGGTAGCTGATTCACATTGCATACTGTTATTTAATTTATCTCAAGAGATTCTCCCAGGTTTACTACCCCAACGACATGTTGCATGTGGATTATTAGCCTCCAGGTGCACAGCTTGGTGTCATCTGCAAAAATAGACACAGTGCTATTAATTTCCACCTCTACAACATTAATAAATAAATTAAATAGTAGTGGGCCAAGCACAGAACCCTGGTGGTTCTAAGGGTAACAACTTTTCCGACAACCCTGTCATTCTACGGTCAATCTGTCTCTTGTCTGTAAACAGTCCTGTTGTCCGTCTGCAAAGAACCTTGGAAAATACTGGCTTCTGAGAGATAGACAACGCAGAAATGTCTCATTGTACTATATCAGTCTTCAGTGCATCACTGTGCAGACAGAGACTCTGGACCTGGTCCATATTAGTGTGGGTTTTTTTTGATGCAGCCGTTGGGAAAAACCTTTATTCGATTTCAGATGCTAAACAAGTCCACCCTGCCCATTAGCTTTTGGTGATTTCTGAATAAATTGTTATAATATACAAATTTATTTGCTAAAGTTGATACTGTAGTAAATCAGATAACATGCCTATACATGTCATTCAACCCCTCAAACGACAATCCCAACATAAAGTATAATTTGTAAAGGCTTAATCAAGCAGTCGTAACCTAGGGACACTTACTCATAGTCCCCAACATGACTGTGGCATCCTTTGTGTATCCCATGACCTCCTTCGTGTAAAATAACCTTTCAAAACTCAGCTAATTCCCTGGAATGGCTCTGGAGGGTGTTACCCCACAGCCCCTCTGTATTACTAGCTGGTACACTGTGCAGGAGCAAATCCCTCCTCCCACCTGCTCCTTTATCAAACCTCCTTATCTCTCTGCCCTTGCTTTAATAAAATAGTAAAAATACGAAATCAAAATGTTGAGAAGAATACAAAAGGGGGAAATTAGCTTCGGTTGAGAAGGAAGTATAGCGAATACTCAAAAGGTGGGGATGAAGGGCAAGGAATGACACCATTGTTAGGGATAATTGACCGCACAATATAACAGCCTGTAAGCTACAGTAAGAGGGTGCTCTGAAACTCTCAATTAAAATAAATCCCTCTTTAGGCAGCTATAATTGTGTTAAATATGACAGATCTTGTTGTGTTAACTAATATAAGTTTTTTAGAAATTGAGGTGAATTTTTTTGGATGTCAGGGCAGTTTGTTTATGAGCTGCTGATGGAGAAACTGAAACTTGGTTGCCCTTGGGCCTTTGGATAGATGTTAAAAAAAAAATTCTACGGGCACTTCTTTTTCACCATCATAATTTGAAAAGGTTTATTTTATCAGCTATCTACCTATCATCTATCTCATCTGATCTCATACGAATATACCTATCTACTCTCTCTATCATCTATTATCTGTCTCTCTCGTTTTACTTACTCATGGGATTTTTGTTAACTGTGAATTCCATTTCCAAGGGGATTGCACCTGGAAACTTGAGCCAGGAGTCTGAATCAACTGCCAATTTTAAAATAATCTTCTACCTTTTCTCCTAACACTCCTTTGCTGGATAGCCGAAAGAGAATTGCAACACTCCACTAAGCTATTTATCTATTCTAAAATTTAGGCACAAACATTCATTGGTTGCCCCAAACAATGAAGCAATAACGAGACATCTTTTTAAATCAAGCTAGGGCCACCTACACTGTGACAGAACTGATTGTAACTCTCCTCTTTAGTTGGCCACCCACCCATAATAAATCCCCCCATTGGTATGGCTCTACCAGTGTCCATGGCTGTTTGTTGTAATTTGGCCCCTTTATTCAAATGACTTTTCCATGGTTATTCCTATTATTATTGTTATGGGAAGCCTACAATAATACTTTACCTATCCAGGCCCAAGCCTTTGAAAGATAAGTACATGCAACATTGTCTATACGAAAGATGTTTATACACAGAGATGCCCTAGTAAAGCTAATCACTAATTTGGTTCACCTATTTTTTCATAAATAGATTTAAAATATAAATCAACCACAATTTCCCAATAACTTTAGTACAAATGTCACGGACACAAACTCAAAAACACTTGGGTAATTAAGCCTGCTAAGGTTATAACCCGATTAAAGTGTACCATGGCTGGTTTAGAAAAAAAGGCCTTGGTCATAAAGGCGCAAATGAGCTTGTCACTTGGGGTTAAACATCTTTTTATGTTTTATTTTAGTTTGATTGAAACCGTGATAAAATACTGTATTTTTCAATTAAAGTTTTCTGAATACATTGTTGTATATACAGTACTTCAAAGATTGACTTGGAACAACTCTCAGGATAATTTCTCTCTTCTTCATCAGACAACAGGTTATTGTTCACAGCTATATGTTCTATTGAACTATGGTCCTGAAGGTAATTATTTCACAGTGATGCCCGTGCCCCAAGAGCATCTGTAAGAAGATTAACTAAGTGATGTTAGTTTCAAACACATTTTCCTTTCCTTATTTTACTGGTGAAGGTTTTCATTGTCATTGGGCAACCATTTTAAGGCAACAAAATAACATTTCTTATAACATGCTTTAAAATTGCTTGCCCATTATTTAGCAATTTTTGTGGCCGCATTCCCTCTTCTTCTACAAATTGTTAAATCTTTACGTCATTTGCATTTAAATAGAAGTTTTTCATATTCCTATAATAAGATTACACTGACTCCCTTTATCTATATCTGTATCCTGATAGCTTTGTGGAAGAAAAAACATACTTTTTTGTTCTAATCCAAAAATAACCCAATGGGAACATTTTGAGTTCAAGGATCTTAACAAACGGACTGAAAGACCAGTATATTAAGCATATTCTCAAGCTTAAAGGGAGTCTGGAGCTAATGGATATTAAGATAAAGATCCTTTTAGAAGATACACCTCTGTCTAGCAGTGCATTGAGCTTGTTCTATCAGTGTAACTCTATGGAAATTTTTGTGACAGAACAATCTTTGAGCAAATCCTTGGCTGACAGCAGGTAAATGTGTAGCTCAAGGTATTACTAATGCCTCAGAGAGTGAAGGTTGTTGTTTAATTCCTGTAGGAACCTCAAAGCAAATTATTTTGGAAACATTAATTATTTAGAGACTTTGTGGTGATTTGTTTTGCCTTACGTGAAGGGGCATATATATCTCGCCCCTCCCCCGCCAGTTTTACCGTTTGGCCCTAACCCGCAAACCAACTAGGTATGTCAGGATGGGGAGCATAGGGAAAACTTGCAGCAAATACAAGCAAAACAATGCCAGTTCATACTGAATTGACAGAGTTTACATTTACACAACCCTTTTTAACTGGATTCATTATATTGGATATGGGCGCAGGACTTCCGCTTGGGAATTTTAAGTCTTTTCATTAAAAATGGCCAGTGTTAATTCCTCCCCTTCATCTCAGACTGAAGGAATACCATAATTGGAGGACGTATAGGATTTCCCTACTGGCATAGCGCAACATTTACTCAAAGGATCCCGGCACTCATCTGCTGGACTCTTTTCAGAGAGGATTTCCTGCATGACGAACACTACTACTGAAAACAGAAGCCACTGTTACAGGGTGAAAGAGTCACGTTAAGGAAAGAAGTCAACAATGAACGTCTTTGCAGTTGGAAATATGTAATTTGGGGACTGCTGTAATTATGCTTTGCAAGTGCAATGTTACCCCCCACCGGGGCTGACCTCTGGGTGGGGGCAGCTTGGTTCCCAGGACCAGAGTGCGACTGCAGTGTAGCTTGCACCAAAATGTGTTCATGGTGGTTTGGCCCACGAAGTAGGTCTTGATTCACGCCCAATCAAGGACCAGGGAATTCAAGAAGTAAGGGTAGGTCACAGTACAGATAATGTATCCCTCTTGAGTCACTCCATTATGTGTGGGGTAACAGATCTCATAGGCAGGTTGTGAAAGGGAAGGCCGCAAGGTCATAATGGATCACCCTTAGATACGAAAAAACTTGAAAATTAAAATTACTCACAATCTTTTTAATTCACTCTGGCCAAAACAGCAGCATGGTAAAGGCTGTAGAATGGTCCTTCCCTCAGCACACACAAAGGCAGTGTATTGGTTGCTGTGGAATCACAAATTTGGAAAGTACCTCACCTTAGCCTGTGGTCAGAGGTCTAGTAATAGGCGGATGGCCTCTGCTGTTTTGGGCACAATGTGGCAGTCTCTTGGAATTAGCGCACAGAGATGTAGACTTAGGACACTGCAATCTTTCTGAAGACGGAAAGGCTAAGACAAGCAAAAAGACCCATCACTTTGAATCACCGAAGAAACCAATTTTGAAAAGTGAATCAAAGCTCATGCAGTCTCCAAAATATCAGCATGTAAACATCAGCATGTCCACATAAAATTACTCCTTTATACTGAAGCATGAAAAATTTCTTAGCGTCAGATATGGCCAAATGAAAAGAGTTTCATTTTTTTTACATTTATTAAAACATAATAAAACTCTGTGTAATTTGGTTATCCAGGGTATCGTACCGACCCAAGAAAAAGTAAAGGTGTCATTTGGAGCACACATTTCAGCCGTAAAAACTGTGTCCACAAATTTCATCACATTTGGAATTTTTTTCCTACTTCCCATTGCACGGCATGAATTGACATGCTCTCACTAGAAATATAGTTCACACAGAAAACAAGCCATTCTACAGCCTCCTAAACAGAAAAATAAAAGTTTGGATTTTTTAAAGAGGGGAGAGTGAAAACTGGAAACACATCAAACAAAATGTCATCGTCTTTAATGGGTTAAAGAGACAGACATCTAAGGGGACATAGAGAGCTGGCCACGCTTCCTATCACCCAGGAGACTAACTGTCCAGTAGGACATTACATATGAAAATTGTTATGTCATTACCCTCCATTAAAACCAGTAGTTGCATCTGACATACTCCCATGTTTAAAAATCCCTAACTTTTTATTTGTCTGTTACAGAGGTTTGTTCGGAGGGCTTGTTTTTTTGTGTCAAATTGTATCTTCCTAGTAATAGCATTTCATATTTCATGTCATGCACTGGGAAGCTGTTTTTGTTGTTGAATGGCTAAATACCAGCAAGCATTATATTAATTAATGGATTCATTTGTGATCAATAACCAAAGATGTATCCCGAGCGTTTGGTTCCAGGAATTTGCACAAATATGGAACTTGAGTGGTTTCCCAGTCCATAGCAAAGTGTTTCCAGTACGACCCTGACTTCCTGAGCATAGAAAGGCCAAGTATTACCAGGCAAAACATGTTGGGGGTTAATTTTCTTGTGTTTTTAGCCATCACAATTGACACATTTAAGCCACAATGTACATGTTTAAGACAAAATGGTGGACTTTTTTATGGGCAATGGCAAGTTTTCAAGCATTGAGATGTAAATGCTGAAATATTTCATACCCTCCCCTCACGTTGCTAGTAGTTGTGTAAAGCCGATGATCCTATTAGCCTACATGTTGTATATGGAAGCTCACAACAGCTCCAAATATCGCTTTTTAGGACATACCTTTCACTTTCATTTTTTGGTACGTCTAGTTATGATCATTTACTGATTGTTAGCAGCTGTTTTAATTCATCTTTGGTTTGCATATTTATCCTATATAAATTACAGTTAACCTGTCTTCTTTACTCCACACATCCTGTCCCTGTCTGGCGCTGTCCTGTCCCTGACCGGAAGTGGGGGGGGGGGTGAGGGGTTGGATGAGTGGGCAGGAACGAGGACTGACACAGGCACACACCAGGCTGCATCTGCCCTCCCTCTTTTTGGGACTCACTACATGCTGCTGGCAGGCGCAGTTATTTAAAAGTAAACTATTCTAAACTAACTGAAATGATTCAGAATGCAATGCTGACAAGGCATTTTTTAAAATCAGCATTGCATAGGCTCCTTGAACCTGTTCGCATTGAGGATGACATTCGGGTGACAGTTTAAGCTGCGATTTTTATTACTCTGCTTAGTAAATATCAAGGCCAGCATAATGCCTCAAGACTTATCAGACTGAATGAATATGCATAATGAATATTATTAAATCAAGAACAAATATAATTTATTTAGGAAATTATATAACATTGAGGGTAGTTTTGATACAAAGGATACACTAACTTTATTATAAAAGCATTTGATTTCTTGTGTAGGCTTTAATAACAGTATTAGTGTTTTTCCACTTTATGTTTTTTACTATACATAAAAATGTGAGAGAAATAGTTTGTAAGCTGACATAGATTCACGGGGAGGTGGAGAATTATCACAGGTTTTCATGCCAGTTTTCTGAAATACAGCCATGAAGGGCTCAATTCCTGATGCCTGATTCCCTTACCTGCACCCATCTCGGCTAAAGCGGTCAGATAGGAAAACAGAGGCAAAGTGAGTGATCCGACGCAGGTTAAAGCACCAATCAGACATGGCATAGAATTATTGCCAGCCACTTAATCTAACACATCTGCTGCAACTTGTGTATAATATGAATAACTTCCAGCCAGAGTATATCGGCAGAGCAGAGCCAGAACCTAAATAGCGTATTGTCAGCTGTAAGTAACACCTTTTACACTGCTCAACTGGTCAACAGAAATACACGCTTCATAGTGTTTTACGGGGGATAACCTAATTTTGGTTTACCTTATGCCGGCAATTATAGTGAAATTAAAAAATTAAGTGTCAATGACTAATCCCACTTTGAAAACTAACATCCAACATTAATTTATCAATGGGGCGGAGTTAAACAACGAGTCCACATATAAGAACAAAGGTGTAAAATGAAAATCCGGGGAATGTCTACAACTGAACCTTTGGTCTCCTAGTAATCTTGTTGCCCTGGACAGCATGACCACTTTGATGAAACTTCTCTATAGTGGTAACGCCATTATTGATCTGTTTCCAGATTTTAGAAACACACGTACATGGGTGGACTAAGTTGTTGGTGGGGGGGTGTGGGGTGGGGGGGGGGGTTATAATAAACACCAATTGTTTACCGCCGTTCCGTTTTGAGATCTGTTTGGTACTGTGGGTTTTCCTGACAATCTGTGTGGACTGAGCCTGCTCGAAGCAATGGGCTCCACCTATTTGGAACGTCCTATGTGCAAAGATATTAGTTTTGGTGTGGTTTTAGTGGCAGTTAGCTCCTATGTGAGAAGAGTTATTGCTTCATCGGTCTTCGTTAACGAAACGCTTTTTCGTGATCTCTGAGAGCTCTTTCAATAGTGGTCCTGAGGTTCCCATCCAACACCCCATCCAGAATCACCAGCCACAGGTCTGAGAGTGAAGGGTTATGGAGGCCCAAATAGGGTTGTGTCCAATGAAGGAGCTGCAGTCTCGTCAGGTAGGAAAAAAGGTGCAGCGGTCCCGATGCTCCCCGTGGGCTCTCCTGTGGCTTCTCGTTTATTGACACCTTATTTCTTTTATAACCTCCTTGGGGGGAGGTCATGGGGGGGTCGGACATAACAGGGGGGGCCAGGGGGGGTGGGCGTTGGGTGCGGGCGCTGTTGTATCCATAGCCGCTCCCAGAAGTTTTCCTTTCCTTTTTACGTTTACGTCTCGAGCTCTCCCCCGTCTCGATCTAGGGGGTTTCAAGGTATTTCCCATCAGTCACTGGACATGACCTATCACTTAACTTTTCCACAGTGTTGCTTTTTCTTTAATTCTATACTATTGGAAAGTCCTTCTACCCTATCAGTAGCATTGGTTGGCATCCACTGCATTGCAGTAGAGACTATTAATGGTGAGTCTCCTTAAGCATATCTGTCACAGATTATATTGTTTGGAACAATTGTTGAGAAAACAGTTTTCCTTGACTCTTTGCTTGTGGGCCTTAATGGATCTCATCACATCTTCAATCCGAAAAAAGAGGAAGCTACTGCTCTTCCAAGATTTAGGTATAGTTTCATTTTCTAAAGTCACTGGAAAACATTCCAGTTTTCCCTTCTCCATTTGAAAGTGATGCTTTTGCTTCACACTGCAACTCTGATCTTAAGAGAGCCCCCACCTGTGGAATCATTCATTATGTGTTAGACATTTTTCCCCATAAGCGTGCAGTCCTCACCAGCCGATAACTCAGACCACACCGCCGACCACCATCATCATTCATCTATAAGATCACTACGATTACGCTGATCCCTGACCACACGCTCAGTGTTTGTACAGCAGAGTCCTGCCTAGAAGCGGACCCCTGACAAGCGGACCGTGGCATGTAAGGTGTTCACATCGAGATCGGAGTAAGCCTCCTATCGCGGGTGTTAGAGTGGGTGCTGGCTATAATCTACACAGAACCCGCATCGTCTGGGTGCCGATCCATTCTGGAGCTGGTGCCAGAAGCTTGACGTTATAGAGTACTGCAAAATGCAAGGAACCACAATCCCGCCATGCAGTACAATAGCCAAATGTTTGGGAAGGGGTTTAAAAAATGAAAAGCAAAACAGTATGCTGAATGGGAAAATCACATAAAGTTTGGATAGCAATTTGAAATCAGGGGGTTTGGCAGTATCACGAGGAATTCCATGTACCTACCAAGAAGAAAACTATAGATAATGTAATCACATGTTTTGAAAACTCAAAAAAATCTCTAACTAAGGAGGATAGAAAGCAATAGCTGAGGATAACAGATGGATGTTATGTTCAGATTGCAGTGGGATGTAATGAGATAGACCAGTGTGATAAAGATAATTTTAAAAACCATTAAGATATACACATACATAAAGAAAAAGAGCATAACAAGCTGCAATCCTGTTAGACCTCTACATTTATGAAGAAAGAGTTAGATAACACATATATAAAAAGAACATAAACAGCAAGTGAGAATGTGGGAAATGGACGTTCAACAAAAATTAACTTCTTTATATTACACATTAATCTGGTTGAACACTATCAATAAATCTCTCCGTTAGACATGTATCTCCCATGTATATACATCTGTACCCTTTGCCTCCTTTGTGAGCTTCATCTTCCCTGTTCTCACAATGGTGCCTCTGCACACATAACAACTTCCTGTTTCTGTCAACTTCAACCCACCTGTGCTCTTTCCTCTCACAGTCCCCACAGTCATCATCTTTAAATATGTAAACCAAGCTCACTGTAGTTTTGGCAGACAGCACTAAATTAAGTAGGAGAAGCTGAATCACTTGATGAACATTCAACATTACGAGTGAACAACCCGTTTAATTTTTATTTATTTATTCATTCACTTTGCAGTTTGTTTAACCACCAGGTCTCAACTTAAAAGCTGTTTGATTGTTTTCAGATAATTTTCATGTTTTGGTGTGTTGAAAATCAAAAAATATTACATCAGACTTGCCCAGAAAACCTAAAGTTGTATTCTATGTTATTGCGGCATACTTTGTATACTTTGGACTAAAACCTTGGCGATCAATATAAGTTTGGGTGCTTCATAAATTGTGCATAGGGTGTGTTGAGATGTCTAAAATTGGTTTCAGGGTAAGAAAAAAGCTTCCTTTGGTGGGATTCTCGTGTTTGGTGTTACTTTTGCTCATAGTAATGTAAAGGGTTTAATTCCCAAATGGAAGCCTTTCATTTCATCGCCCAATCTTTACCTCTTGCAAGTCATCCATGCCGTATGGCCGGACAAAGCAGAAATTTATTATTCCATGAGTTCTTTTTTGAGGTTTCAGGCATCATGAAAAGGATTTGTTACACACTTTGCCCAGAAGACAACTTGGTTTAGTTGGACCAAACATTAGAAAGTTTGGTGTATTTTGTTTGGCACAGACATAGAGTTACCGTATATCCTGGAGTATAAGCCAACCCTAATTATAAGCCGAGACCCCTTTTTACCACCAAAAACTGGGAACCTATGACTCGAGTATAAGCCGAGGGGGCAAATGTCATTGTTCACAGCCTCCCGTATTAGCCGCCAGCCCGCCTGCCCCCACTAGTATACAGCCAGCCCAGCCTGCCCCCAGTAAGTATACAGCCAGCCCATCCTGCCCCCAGTAGTATAACCTGGCAGCCCAGCCTGCCCCCTTAAGTTACAACAGCCTTCCCAGCCTGCCCCCCAGTGTATACAACCTGCCCCACCTGGCCCCCAGTAGTATACAGCCAGCCCAGCTTGGCCCCCCTTAAGTACAAAGCACAGCCCAGCGCCCCTTAAGGTATCCAGCCAGCCCCGCCCTTCCCCCTAAGTAACAGCCGGCCCAGCCGCCCCAGTAGTAATACAGCCTGCCCATCCTGCCCCCTTAATTTCTAATACAGTCAGCCACCTGCCCCCTTAAGTATACAGCCAGCCAGCCTGCCCCCTTAATATATCAGCCTGCCCAGCCTGCCCCCTAAGTATACAGCCTGCCCCCAGTAAGTATACAGCCTGCACACAGCACTAACAAAAAAAACAAAAACTTATATACTCACTCCCCTCCGGGTGGCCCCCGATGTCCGCGCTGCTCCCCCGATGTCCGCGCTGCTCACCCCGATGTCCGCACTGGTCTCTCTGTCTTCTGTCTTCTATCTTCCTCTTTCTCTGTAACGGTAAGCCATGTTTCCCGGTTGGGCAGGCCGCATAGTATGACCGGCTGGTGCTGACATCATACTATGGCGACCGGCCCGGAGAATGAACCAGGCGTCGCCCTGCGGAATACAGAGACCGAGAAGATAGAAACAGAAGAGGACCGCGCGCGGACATCGGGTGAGCAGCGGCGAACATCGTGGGTAGCAGTCGCGGACATCGGCCACCGGAGGGTGAGTATATACGTTTATTATTGTTTTTTAGCGCTGGGCTGCCTAATTGACTTGTGTATAAGCATAGTTGGAGGTTTTTCAGCACATTTTTTTGTGTATATATGGTATAAAGAGTTTGTTATAACATGACATATCCTCAAAAAGAAAGTGAAGTCATTAGAAGAGGTTGTTGTAGGCAACACAAAAGCTCGTGATATAAAATATTTGGAAAATTCAAAAGCATTCAACTATTTTTGTCTGATAGTTTTGAAGTGCTTGTCCATTCCCCCTAACCTACTTCGCTGAAAATTTGGCATCTGTGAGTGAAGAGCAAAGTGAACAATTCCGATTAGACTTAAATAATGGAAAGAAAGGTAAAATGGAGCATTAAATGATTGGCAAACTACAAGACTTCCAGATGCTACTCACAAGCCTAAAATGTACCAGACGGCGCACAGGAAAAATTATGTTTTTAGTGAGTCTTAGTGGGCTTTAACAGGGAACGCAATTGTACACGAATGTGATGTCTTTTGACATACCGAGGTCTTTTTTTGCCTTTGGCACACCCAATAAATAAATAAATAAAAATAAAATAAAAGCTCCTGAATTTGTTTTTGTCAGACCAGTGTATTTCATGTAATGCATGGACACTTGATTAGGAAGGCTTATAACTCGTAGTATTTTCCTCAGCTACCAAGACTTTTGCTCTGCACCTTGTAGATCGATGTGAAGCTCTCATATTTTATTTTATCTAAGTAAATACAATCATTACCCGTATGTATTAATGTTTTTCATAATTTAATTTCCATACTTTTTCATATTCCATACAGTACAATTCATTTTTTACTTAGAATTGTAACATTTATAAACCACCTTGTGTTATATTATTTTGGCAGCTTAAGTGAAGAGAAATGAATGTTTTATGTTACCACATATGTAATTTACATATTGTGATTGCCTGCAATGGTCATGTTTGACACCCTGGGTTATTACCTATCCCTTTAACCTACAGTGAATTCCTGTTGAAGACTGTTCAATTATCATTAATAATTTTTTCTTTTGAAATGAAATTGGAAAACTGTAATGAACTGTTGTTTTCAAAGAAATTAGACAGATGTTCCAACTGTGATTTACAGAGCACTGTACTTACAAGTTACAGGAAGCCAACAATTAACATGCAATGCATTGTCAGCTTAATGCATACTTCAGTTAACATGTGGCCATTTGCCCTGTATAAAAATCCATAACACTGTCCAGTAAGGGATTTAAAAGCTGATATGAACATGCTTTATATAAATGGCAGTCTATTCAGGATGTATAAGATGTGTATACTTCTATACCTAATATCCATTTATGTTAATAGGTCAAATCTTAAAATGATACAGAATATATTCCGACCCCATTACATTTTTCCATCTTTTGTTTCCATTTGCCGCCATTGGAGATTCAAAAAAGTCTATGTAGCTAATTTTTTGCTAATTTATACACAAGAAAAACTGAATTCACACCAGGTTATAAGCCTTCGACCCTTTTATATGACACTCATATTTACCTCACGACTGTCACATGCTGACTTGAATAGGAAGCAAGGCACACACAGTGCATGTTAAGCACATGAGAATTATGAGACTCTAAGGAACTCCAAGGACTCAGATACAGATTGTGGTAAAGCACAGATCTGTCAAAGGTTACACAAGATGTCTACAGCACTGCAAGTTCCTAGGAAGCACATTGGCCTCCTATTTACTTAAATGGAATCAGCTTGGGATGACCACACTCTTCCCCTCGGCCTGACCGTCCAACCATTAAGCATCTAATAGCTGTGGTGAGAAGAGGTAAAGAAGCCCACAGCCACTGTGGCTGAGCTCCAAGATGCTGTAGGAATAACTGTGAGAAAGTTTCCACAAAGTCAGTATCACTGCTAATCCCTACCAGTCAGGGCTTATGCACAGTCGTGCTGACAGAAGCATCTCCTCATTTCAAACATATAAAGCCTGCATACTCTTTGCAAACAAACACATGAACTGATGAGATAATCCTGAGATGAAATTGAACCGTTCGGTGCAAAATTCTAAGTGGTATATGTGGAGAAAACGGCAGGCACTCTCATCACCTGCCTAATACACTCGGTGCTCTGGACTTCGATGCCAAAGTTTCCCTTCCAAAAAGACAATTAACTTAACCCGTGCTGCACGGGCCCTGAAAATCCGGACGTCCTACAAAGATGAAAGTCCGGGCGCGATTCACCAACATCGTGCGTCCGGATCCTGCATGTGTCACTTCCCTCCCCGCTGAGGTCCGCGGAGTTCCACCTTCTTCTTCGTTGTACAACAATTTGCGTGTTAATCCCATGCGTTGTCCGCATCTGCCAGATTCTCCGCAAGGTACCCCGCCCCCCAATTTGTGTCGTGTGAAAGCCTGGGCCGTTTGCGCCAAAATCCAATCGCAGTGCGCCAAGACCCCTGTTAAATGCGGTGCAACACGGAAATCGTCAGGAAACCGATTAAAATGGTTCCGCGGACCCTTAGTAAATGAGCCCCATAAATCCTAACTAACGATGATCACAAAGCAGTTGCTTCAAACAAATCTTGGATCCCCCCCATACTTGACTGCCCACTCTATCCCTGTCCAGAAACCTAATTACAACGTCTCTAGAGAGACTTGGAAGACTGTCCACCACATGCAAACCATCCAACCTGCGGACTGGGGGGACCTGCAGGATAATGGCATAGATCCTCAATCCAGGTGTGAATATTTCCCAAAAAGACTCATGGTTGTACTACCTCAAAAGGTGCTTCTCTCATCCGAGCAGAGGGTCTGAATCTTAGCCATGATATTTTTAGTTTTTATTGTGTACTCGTTAGCAGAAATATCTGTATTTTTTTTTTTCATTTTGTGGCTGCAATGACAAACAAGGAGAAAAATGTAAGGTCCTGATGCTTTCCAGACCCCTGTACAGTTCAGTAAAATCTAATTTCAGACTTTCTCTCATTTAATTTCTCATCCCAGAAATAAATCAAAAGTTTATGTACAACTAAAAGTTTATGACCTACTATTTGAAAATTCTGAGAGTGTGTTTGATGTTTTAGGTGACTTTTTAGTATAACTTGCCATGTACATCAAATACTGTAGACCGTATAGAAAACTTGTTTGCACATTGTCACTAGTGCACCCGAGGGCCTCCTCCATCCAGGTTCCGGTGCACTGCTGCTCTCACCTCCCCCGCCTCTCAGCGGCTTCCTCCGCAGCTCCCGCGGCTTCGCGCGCGCCGGTGCGGCTTGCTGATATTTATAGGGCCGTGCACCAATTTTTTTTAAATTGGCGCTGTCCTGATGTAAATTCCAGCCTCTTCCTATGCCCTGCTGGCTCTTCAAGTCTTCCCATGAAGAGAAGCTCTCCTGTGATTCCCCTCGGTCCTGTGATTCCTGCGTTCCTGTGTTCCTATCCTGCGTTCTGGTGCTTCCTGTGTGCCCTCCGTTCCTGTGATTCCTGTGTGCCAGTCCGTTCCTGGGTCCTAGTTCCCTGTTGCCAGTCCGTCCTGTGGTCCTGCGTTCCTGTATGCCAGCCGTTCCTGTGTGCCAGTCCTTCTGTGGTTCCTGCGTTCCTGTGTGCAGTTCCCGTACCTGTGGGGCCTGCGTTCCTGTGTGCCAGTCCCGTACCTGTGGTCCTGCGTCCGTGGTGCAGTTCCGTACGGTGGTCCTGTTTCCTGTGTCCAGCTCCTGTGATTTTTTCGTGACCGTGATGGTGTCTCCTGTATGACTACCCTTGGCAGCCACCTTGGGCTATCGCACCTGTGGAACGACCTGGTGGAATCCCCCGCCGCACAATTCCATCCCGCTTTTGCGGCACGGGCCTCTGGTTAACACCGTGGGTTCCACTTAGGACTCCGGTCCCAGTCGGCTAGTACCACCCTCCCCGGTGGTCCTGAGGGTCCACAGACTTCCGGCCTGACACCCATCACATGACTTTCATTTCACAATTTATTTAATTTGTTTTTTATATAATTTCTCTTTACAGTATCATCTTTTAATTCTATGTTTTTTTCTGTGTTTTTGGGTAGAGACTATCTATTTTTTTTCTCCTTTACGATGGACAATAGAGAACACTACTTCACACACTCCATATATATCCTGATCAAACATACAAAACACACAAAATACACCTTTATACAGTATTGGCCTCCCTGCGAAGCTTCCCCTGTTTCTGTCCTTTATCTCCCTCAACTTCTAGTTGATGGGTCCCAAATAGATGAAGGGAACATTTATGGCCATGGTTTTAGTGACCATACATTATTATCAAAACCCATTATGATAAACCAGGGCACTTACTCACGACGACTTGCCTGTCCATGCTGCCACCCCCCCAGGCTGCCGATTCTGCTGCTGGAACCCCCACCCGTGCCACCTCCCTCCCTCCGCTCCCTCTGTCCTGTTCATCTTCACTCCACTCCCCCCTCTCCTCCCTCCGCTCTGCTCCCTCTGTCCATTTCATCTCCACTCCGCTCCCCCCCCCCTTCCTTCGCTAGGCTTCTCTTCCGCTTCCGCCCTCTCCTCCACTCCGTCTCCCCCTCTCCTTCACTTCGCTCCCATCGTCCCTGTTACTCCGCGCCCCGCTCATCCCCCTCTCCATCCGCTCCATCCCTCTCCTCCTCTGCTCCGCTCCCCCACCTCCTTCCACTCAGCATCCCCCTACCCCCCTCATCAGCTCCTGGAGAACCTTCCTGGAGAATATAAGAATAAAAGTAGTTTATCTGTGTATATGTAGTTGATGTGTATGTGGTATATGTACACTCACCGGCCATTTAATAGGTACACCATGCTGGTAACGGGTTGGAGACCCCTTTTGCTTCAGAACTGCCTCAATTCTCTGGCTAGATTCAACAAGGTGCTGGAAGCATTCCTCAGAGATTTTGGTCGCATATTACATGATGGCATCACGACAGTTGCCGCAGATTTGTCGGCTGCACAGCCATAGATGCAACTCCCGTTCCACATCGCCAAAGATGCTCTATTGGTTGGAACTGTGGAGCCATTGAGTACAGGACCTCATTGTCATGGTTCCGAGAACCATCTGAGAGGATGCCGCTTATACATGCGCATTATCCTGCTTAAAGGTAGCATTAGATGTTTGGGTACATTGTGGGTCATAAAGGGATGGACATGTCAGCACCAATAACGCATGTAGGCTGTTGCATTGCACAATGCTCAGTTGTACCAAGGGGCCCAAAGAGTGCCAAGAAATATTCCCACACCATGACACCACCACCACCAGCCCTGAACCGTTTGATACAAGCAGGATGGATCCATGCTTTCATGGTGTTTTTCATGCAGAATCGCAGCAGAAATCGAGACTCATCAGACCATGCAACTTTTTCCAATCTTATACTGTCCAAGGTCGATGAGCCTTGTGCAAATTGTAGCCTAGTTTTCCTGTTCTTAAGCTGAAAGGAGTGGGCACCAGGTGTGGTCTTCTGCTGCTTTTAGCCCATCTGCCTCAAAGTTCGACGTTAACCCCCTGTGCTTCAGAGATGACTCTTCTTCCTACCATTGGTTGCAACGGTGGCGATTTGATCACTGTTGCCTTTCTATCAGCTCAACCAGTCCTGCCCATTCTCCTCTGACCTCTGGCTACAACACGGCATTTCCGCCCCCAACTTGCCGCTCCTGAGTTTTTTTTTCTTTTTTCGGACCATTCTCTGTAAACCCGAGAGATGTTTTTTGTTAGCGTGAAAAGCCTCCCAGTAGATCAGCAGTTTTTTCTGAATACTCCGACCCCCTTCTGGCACCAACAACATTCCAACGTTCAAAGGCACTCAATCACCTTTCTTCCCCATACGATGCTTTGTTTGAACGCAGGAGTTGTCTTGACCATGTCTCTAATGCCTAGCACTGATTGTTTCTGCAACTGTGATTTGGCTATTAGAAATTAGTGTTAACCGAGCATTTGGACAGGTGTAACCTAATAAAGTGGCCGTGAGTGTATGTGTTATTGTGTCTATATTATTCGTATGCATTTTAGACTCATGGCGATATCTCCGTATGCCAATTTTATATTAAATGGGGGGACGCTGTAAATGCATTTTATGATACTGGGTGGTACGCTGTAGGCGTTTTTTATAATGGCATGGCGGTACACTACATGCATTTTATACTAGCTCATTTTATACTAGATGAAGATATGCTACTGCATTTTAATCTACATGGCAATATGCTGTAGTGTCTTGGTACATCCCTTCAATGACTGTGGTAATCTTCTTATACAGACAGTCCCTGACTTACAGGGTATCTACAAGAACATTTTTTTGCATTTTTATACTACAATGGGGATGCTGTATGCATTGTATACTACATGCAAATTCTGTAGGTTCATGTTACCCTACATGATATATGCCGTAGCATTTTATACTACATGTCAATAGCTGTATGATTTTATACTATCATGGTGGTGACGCTGTATGCATTTTATACTACATGGGGTGGATGCTGTAGCATCGTATACTAACATGGCGATATTCTGTATGCATTTTATACGACATGGAATATGCCGTATGCCATTTTATACTACATGACAATATGCTGTATTATTTTAACTACAAATGGGGGGGGGGCTGTATGCTTTTATACTACATTAAGATTCTGTATGTTTTTATACTACATGGCGGCATGCTGTTGCATTTTATACTACATGGCTGAGCGCTGTTTGCATTTTGGTACCCCGGACAATGACTGGTGGTAATCTTCTTATACAGACCTCCCCGACTAAATTCTCAGCATAACAAAATAAGATATTCTCATTCAAACTGTTACTACCAAAAATGCAGCATTTCACAGATATACTTCCAACATGTCCTATCAGTCCTGGTGTACACAATTTTGGTTGCCCCTGACCTCGACCTTTGTATCTTTCTCTGAGTTTTGGGGTGAAGACATATTGCTCTCCTTTCTCACCCTGCATGATCTGCTCTTTCCCCCTTCTACCTCAACCCTTTCATGGCAAACGAGCTCCTACGACACCACAACTTGGGGAC
Organism: Engystomops pustulosus; assembly: GCA_019512145.1. Lineage (NCBI taxonomy): Eukaryota > Metazoa > Chordata > Amphibia > Anura > Leptodactylidae > Engystomops > Engystomops pustulosus. The sequence goes on along the minus strand of CM033642.1, from coordinate 97,734,576 downwards.
ATTATCTTATTTTTTTTTCTTTGGTGTATAATTGAGACATTTGGAAGGTCCTTTTTTTGCACCTATGATGAGCATATCTTTTTTCTTGTTATAAACCTTCAGTTTTCCTATCGTCAGGTTCAAATTTGGCTTCTTTTTGAAACTCTTTGTTTGTCAAATGTCTTAAATCCACCTCGACCAAGCCAAGCCCATTGAGTGGTTATTTGCAGGAGTGACACTACTGTACATTTTGGATTTGGGCAGTACATTTTAAGCCTCTAGTCGCAGCCCAGGGAGATGACGACATGTGAGGCTGCGGTAACAAGTGGTGTTAAAGCAGCATTATCCAATGCAATCAAAACGCTGAGAAGAGAAAATTTGCATCCGCTAAACCGGATTAACAAATTGTTTATTAAACACGTAGTGTGACATTTTGTCTTAACAGCACATTTAACAGTTGCACTTTGTAACACCATGTTAACGCACTTTCAATTTGGGGCACCTCTGCTCCTTCTCAACTGTTGTGAGCTTGAATTGCAGTGTTAATTGCATGCTTTTTAACACATTGCACCATCCTGAGAAGAAGATTGGGACTATTTAAACATGCTCCTTACACGTGCTTTTACAAAACCCAATAGTTTCTTGCATTGTCAACACATGCATTTGTTAAGCCATTGGTGTACACACTTCATTTTGTTTGTGTTATTGCAAATATTAAACTTTTAAGCATGTGAAATAATTACCAATTTACATGTTAAACAGGTCCTAATGAAAAAAAATGCTGTCTTTGCACTCTTCTGCCGCCCTGGACCAGGTGCAGGTTTTGCACCTAAAAGTCACAAATAAGCAAAAAAAAAAATGTTACATTCTGAAGTCGCACAGAACATCTGAAAAATAGATACATAAAGCACACTGCCAAGGTGCAGACAAGGCGTACTTAAAACTTCAGCAAAGTGCATGAAAGGTCACACATGACAAAAGTCGCAAAAATAAGACAATTACACAGCAGAAATAAAGATACATGTCCCCCACTGACTCCGCCTGTGTGTGAGGAGAGTAAAGCTACAAGCTACAGATAAGATCTTTATCCCAGGTGATGGGAGGAAGGTAAGTCATGGCCCTGATAGTATGGGGGTCATTTACTAAGGGCCCCCGATTCGCGTTTTCCCGATCGTGTGACCCGAATACTTTCCGATTTGCGCCGTTTGTACCTGAATTCCCCGGGATTTTGGCGCACGCGATCGGGTTTGGTGGCGCATCGGCGCTGGCATGCACGCGACGAAATCGGGGGGGCGTGGCCGACCGAAACCCACGTATTCGGAAAAACCGCCGCATTAAAAACCGAAAATTTGTCGCTTGGGAAAGCGCTGACCTTCACCTGGTCCAGCTCGTGTATTCCGGCGCGTTCAGATGACTTTCAGCGCAGCAGCGCCACCTGGTGGACGAAATCCCGTCCGTAACCCGAATCCTGTTCAGAACTCGGCCGTTGGATCGCGAATGGGCCTGGTAATAAATCTGCCCCTATGTGTTATAGGTAGGTATTGCAGAGTTGGTGTATTTATGCTGTGATAGTAGAGCTTAGAATGTCCTGTGTATTATGCATTCTCATGGATTTCTGATCTCTCATCGCGCTCTGTCTCATGTCTCTTTCTATGTGTCAATACTATAGAATGTTCAGAATCCAATGAAAGTGTATATAAACCTGACTTTGATAAGATTCTCACTTCTCAGAACACAGCATCCACCGCACCTACAGGCAATAAGAGGCTTAATTTACAAGGGGTCCCGCGACGCATTTCCGTTGGGTTTTGACATTTTCGAGGATCACGCCGCTGGGACGGTATTTATATGCAGATTGTGTCGCTCGCCATCGTGGAGGGGGGGGGTGGGGGGGGGGGGGGGGGTTAACCGTCGACGATCAGATGGATTCCGACAACCTTCAGGATTTGACTTAAAAACTCCGGCTGCCTGAGCGGGGACGTGCGGCACCTTGCTTGTCGTTGGACAATCCTTTTGGGATCTCCTCCGGACATGGTAAGTAAATGTGTCCCAATTTGTCTGCTTAGAGATTCCCTTCCACACCTGGAAAATGACCTGAACTGACCAGATTAATAGTAGCTAAAACAGAAATAACTGAGTAAAATTGTTATGGATTAAAAGAATATTTTGTGTAGACCATCACTAGGGATTAAAACCCTCTAAGGACAACCGGTGTACAGATGAGACGCCCAGTTTAACCGACGGACCCTCTTGTGACCTGTTTGTGAAAAGCGCTCTGGATGCTTTATTTTAGTCCCAGGCTACAATGATGAGCTGTTATTGATAATCCTCGGCCAAGGACAGGCCCCAAAATTTTGAAAATCCAATTATCACTAAAATTTTTCTCTGAGTTACAATTATAATCTATATAACCAGTTTTTCCAACTTAACATCACAACTGAAGTACAAACTTAAAGAACCTATCTTGTATTAACCCAGGAACTGCCTTATTTTTTTTTGGAATTTTAAGGTTTGAAGTTACCCAACATCGAACAGCCATGGATCAAAATGAAAACTTGCAGTCCTCTAACATTTCTTGAATCAGCGCAGGGAATAAGGAAATATCTATGAATAATTCTGACCCTACACTATCCTTGGGTACATTCACACGATGGTAATGCCGCCTGGAGGCGAGGAGGAGGAGCAGCCCCTCCCCCTTCAAAGGAAACAGCGGCGCATGGCCCCCCCTCCGGAAAAGATAGAGCATGCTTCATCAGCTACTTTGCATTATCATGCAAAGTCCGACAGAAGTGTGTCTCACACTCTCATCCCATGTTAATGGTTCAACAAAAATAGTTGGTATACCTCTGTCGTGGACAGTGTAGGGAGTGTAGGGATTCTGAAGACTGTGTGCCACACTTGATGAATATGACCCACTACACAGGGCAACTGTGACGCTGTTTTTAGTTATTTGCCCCAATGGGTTCTAAATTTTGGTGGCTTCTTTACAAGTCCCATGGAGAGAATATTGTAAATATTGTTTTTTTATACTTAATGTTACACATTAATGATATTTTTTTCTCCAGAAAACGCAAGAAAAGTTAATCAAGCTCTCTTAACCCCGCATGAGGATTTCTGAGCGCCAGCTCACAACTGAGCTGGCATCAGAAGCACTGGTCCAGTAACACCGCGCTCTAACCCCCGCAAGAGCATCACTGTTCAAGTTCAAGTTTGTATAGTAAAAAAAGTTAAAAAAATTAAGTTTTAAAATAAATTTTAATTAAAATAAAAATTTTGCCCCTAATGTAACACATGCTCATACAAACACTTATTAAATTAATAAAAACACAATAAACAAAAAAGCCACTATTTGATATTGACAAAAATCTATCAAAATGGCCCATGGGTAGGTGGCTGCCTGTTGTCAGCTCAGCTTTGTTTCCTCCTCCTCTTGCCCGCCCCTGTTCCCCCCCCTTTTTGGGAAGGGTTCCCCCTATTTTTTGCCAATTGTTTCCTTCCCTCCTCATGTTTTATTCCAATTTCCCTCCCTTCTACCAACCATGTCTGGCATCAGTGAGATAAGCCAGGAATGGACCCCCCAGTAGCTGGCAACTCAGCAGCGCGGCCATCATTCAGTGGCCCACATGGACGGCACAAAGCGAGCATGGATCCATTTCAGGCTGAACCACTGGACTGGATGACATCGGATGGATCGGCATTGAAGTGATGGACACTGCGGGGATCGGCACATCGGTGAAGCAGAAATCATAAACCATGGCGGCATTATTATCATCACGCCTCCAGTGGAACGTGGAGCCCAACCCGCTTCCTCCTTCCTCCACAGCCTCCAGTTCAGTCAGAGCAAGGCCCCCCGATGATCATACTCACCCTGCCCGCGATACACCCATCCCTCGTGCTTGGAGCCTCTAGCTACAAGGAGCACCTGGGGAATCCCACAAAAACCTTTAAAATCAGATTAGCCAAAAAATAAAAAAGTTATGCCATAAATTTTAAACATTTTCTCCAATAGTTTTTAGTAGTAAATTTTGGGAAAAAAGAAAAAATCTATATAAATGAGGGTACTTGCATAATCACAACGGTGACCCTTATATTATTTCTATGGTATGGTGAATGCCAACTAAACAAAACAAAAAAAACCTTCCAAATGAGGAATTTTTCCTCCAACAAAGAGTTACTAAAATCTTCCCTTATTACTGGAAATTATGTACAGAAAAGTGCATCTCATGTGGCAAAACAAAAGAGCCTTACATGTCCAAATTAAAAAGGAATAAAATTATGCCGGTACAATTTGACAAAAGCAAATCTGCTCTGAATGCACCTTCCTTCCCTTCATCAACCGAACAAATATTATTGTTAAATAATATAATTTATTAAATACAGAAATCCCAATAAACATCGTAATAAAATTGATGCATATCAGAAGAAACCAAAAATTAACAGCTCAGGCAATATGTCCATAAGTACACATTTTTAAATAAAATAGGATTCATGAGAAATATTACTTATTCTAATATTGTGTCATGAAAAGTCATTCTAATATGTTATGTATGACCTGCTGCTATACTTTTACCTGTCTTTTCGATTCTGCATGTGATTCTCTTTTTGGCCTTTCTGAACAGATGGACCCCCTTGTTTTTCCTATGAGCACAGTTCACTATCTGGGTTCGAAAGTTTGCTGCTAATATGGGATAATCCACTGAATTCTTTTTCACCTGATTTTAAAGTGCTATTATTCTTTTTTGCCTACAATTTTGGAGGACCTGAGGCCGCTGCCCTAGATGATATGTACCTTACTGTTTGTAATGTGCTGCCTTAAATTTATGGCAGTATCATAGTTTATAAACGGTTGAAAAAGACACTGTCCATCAGTTCAACGCAGAAAATTGGAAGGGATTGGATTAGGAAGAGATTTTAAGGGCCCTTTCACCGGAGACCCATTTTAGTAGCACTCCCCCAGTCCCCCAGAGCATATTACATACACTGCCCAGGTTTTTGTATTAAAGTGAGGTTTACAGAAAAAAAGATATGTTATTTGTCCTTTCATTAAGCATGTGCTGTGTGACTAGGCAGTTGCCAGATGGGAGGGTCCTGGAAGGAGCATTTTCCCTTTCCCCCTCACCTTGGGGAACAGCTACTCATGTACCTTTTCACTATATGAAAACACCCATCATCACTGGGCTTAGCTACGCCCCCTGCTCCTCTACATCCAATCCGAGTTGTGGGGAGTTATTATTATTTTGAAATGGTCACATGTTTCCCAAGGGCAGGGGGAAACTGCTCCTTTCCGTCCCTCCTTTTTGCAACTGCCAGTCACACAGCATATGCTAATGAAAGTCAATATAACATATCTTTTTTCTGTAAAACCTATGTTTTATACAAAACCTTTGGCATGTTGTACTATGCTCTGTGGTACTGGGGGAGTACTAAAAATGGTCTCCTGTGACAGGTTCCTTTTAAGGGAAGCATTCTTATAACATAACCATCATGTTATTTAGGGGTAAAAGGCATCTCTACTTGACCAACGCCTGAGGCAGGCTTATTCCAGCACAGATTGACAGTTCCCATAGTAAAAAATTCCCGCTGTCGCCTTTTTTTCTCCAGCCAGTGTTCCTTTCTTTTCATTTAATCGGACAACTTTCACTATACTTTTTGTATGACCATTCAGATCCTTATACAACTTATACAAATAAATCCTGACCCGCTTGGGTCGTCTGTTTTCTCAGACTAAACGGAAGACTGACTCCTTGTCTCCGATCCAGGGCATCCTTTTTTATGTACTGGGTGTCCAGACTGCCGGCAGTTCCAGGTTGAGGCCGAACCCAATGCTTGTACAGTGTATATTACATCCCCGTCCTGAGAGTCCATGCCACTTTTGATACATAACAAAATCTTGCTGGCCTTTAAAAGGCAGCTGATTGGCATTGCATGCGTCATTTTAATTTATGATTCTACTAGTACGCCGATGTTCCTTCTCACATGGGGGACTTTTCACAAGATTTACTCCTCAAGGACATATATGCATTGTTAAATTAATGGCCCCCAGGTGTATATGCATTTGTATTAATAGGCCCCAGGTGCATAACCTTACATTTATCCACATGGAACTTCATTTGCCAAGTGGATGACCAAACACACAGTTTGTCCAAGTCACCCTGCAGCTTATGAACATGCTCCATAGACTGTATTACACTACAGCGCTTGGTGTCATCTGCAAAAATAGACACAGTGCTATTAATTTTAACCTCTATATCATTAATACATTAATGCAATAGTAGTGGGCCAAGCACAGAACCCTGGGGAACACCACTTATAACTGGTGACCATTCCGTGTAGGAATCATTGACCACAACTCTCTGGATACGATCCTTCAGCCAGTTTTCAATCCAATTGCAAATCATTCCTTCCAAGCCAATAGACATTATTTTACCCATCAAGCTTCTATGAGGGACAGTATCTCCTCCATCCAGGCATCTGCTCACCTCTTCATAGAAGCAGATCAGGATAGTCTTAAAAGTTCTATCCTTAGTAAACCCATGCTGGCTGTAAATTATTGTACCTTATGATGTCACATACTCCAATATGTAGTCTTTTAGCAACCCTTACAATATTTTCCCTACAATTGCAGTTAAGCTTACAGGCCTGTAATTGCCTGCAAGTTTTTTAAAGCCTTTTTTAAATATTGGCACCACATTCGCATTGTTTATGGACGCGCATACTCTGACGTCAGCAGCGGCCGAGTCAAATATGCCGCCTGAATAGAAGAAATCACTGGCCGCGTCATGCCGGTAAGAAAAGAAGAGAAGAGGAGCCCGGAGTAAGAAAGAAATGAACACGCGTGACATCGGGACATCGGAAGCCGTGCTGAAGTGGGGAGATGCGCTGACTCGGAGGGTGAGTATATCATTTATTTTTATACGGGACTGTGCTTCTAATGTTGCTTACTACTAGGGGCTGCTGTATACTAAACTAGGGGCTGATGCTAGTGATACTAGGGGCTTGGCTGTATACTACGGGGCTCTGTAATATGGGCTTGCTGTATTACTAGGGGCGTTCTGTATAATATAGGGCGGTCGTATACTACTAGGGGCGTGTATAAGGGCCTTGTATACTCGAGGGGGCTGCTGTATACTACTAGGGGTTGCTGTATTACTATTAGGGGCTGCGTGTAACTATTAGGGGCATGCTCAGTAATACTATGAGGGGCTTGCGTGCATAACTACTAGGGGCTTGCAGTATCTACTAGGGACTTGCTGTACTAATAGGGCTTGCTATTACACTTGGGGCTGGCAGGCTGTATACTACTAGGGGCTGCTGTATACTAAATGGGGGCTGGCGGGTTGTATACTACTGGGAAGGGAGGGGGTTTGACCAAGCTTTCCCACCCTCGGATTATACTCAAGTCAGTAGTTTTTCCCGTTTTGGTGGTAAAATAGGGGTCTCGGCTTATACTCGGGTCGGCTATCCTCGGTATAACGGTAATTAAATATATAAATAAATCAAAGTCCCATAATCTCCCAAGCTACACATAAAATGCAAATAAAGTATATAAAACACAAAAACAGGTACAAGCAGTCTGTACCATAAATCGAAATCACATATGAACTCGACTCGGTGAACAACGTAAAAAAAAAATTCCCGTAAATACAATTTTTCATCAAACACCATCACCTAAAAGTTCTAAAAAGTGATCAAAAATATCATACGACTGAAAAGACAACTCTTTTCGCAAAAAATCAAGCCCTCAACCAGATCTGAGAAAGTTTATAAAAAAAGTAAAAAAAAAAAAAAAAAAGATTAAGTCAATGTTATAATAACCGTGTATACTCGTGTATAAGCGAGTTTTTCAGCACAAAAAATGTGGCTGAAAAACGTCCCCTAGCTTTACATCAAGTCTATTACAAACCAATGCAAACTGTCCCCATTTGTATATAGATAATACAGTAATACGTGTATAACAATGACATACTCATGTACTAGATTAATCACTGCTAGAAAATATATTCAATATATGTTTTGTAGATAAGTAATGTGCCCAGGTTAACCTGCATAACATAAACTTATTATTATTTTTTTATCTTAAACAGCTTAATCGGAAACTGGTTTTGTCTCCCCAGTATTTGTAGCATCAAGTAAATAGTAGAGTTATTTCCAAGTTGCACTATTCCCTAGTAGGCCATGGATGTCAAACACAAGAACAGTCCCGCTGTCCCTATACTGCACAAGGGCATTTTGAATTGACACTCTGACTCGTGTCAGAGGGCTGGCTGGCATGGGGTCACTCTATGGGGACACTCTTGCCGCTGTCGGGAATCTCTCTAGAGGCACTCTGGTTGGTAAAGGGGCAATCTGTGGCAATACTGGCTGCTGTGAGGGAACTATGTAGGAGCATTGGCATGGGAACACTCTGTGGGGACAATCTTTGGGGGCACTTTGTGGGAGCCCTCTTTGGGGGCACTTTGGATGTCATGGAAGCACCCTGCTGGAACAATCTGGTACCTGTGGGGGATACTCTATGGTGCCACTCTGGATGGTGTGGGAGCAACCTGAGTGAAGTTGCCCCCCCCACCTTGTTCAAATCAAGCAAAATTGGTGTCAAACATTTGTGCTACGTTTGTGCAGCAAAAATTTTCGTTTGTGCTATCGTTTTTAAGATTTTAATGAAAGTTTCCAGAGGTCATCAGAGGTCAACCAGCCCCCCCACATTGCCCAAACCAAACAAAGCTGGTGCCAATCAATTCTACTACACTTGTGCTGGTTTGTGCTGCTCAAATTGTTGTTTGTGCTGCTTTTGTTTTGAATATGTGAACAAAAAATTAAAGGTCAAAAGTTCAAGCAGCCCCCCCACATTAACCGAATCGAACAAAACTGGTGTCAAACGTTAGTGCTATGTTTGTGCTGGATTGTGCAGCAAAGATTTTCGTTTGTGCCGCTATTGTTTTTTATAATATTCATACTTTTTCCAGGGGTCATCAGAGTTCAGTTCTTCCAAAGTACAATGTGTTTGCTAGCTCCCCCTGGTGATCAAACCAGGGAAGTGTCACTAGGTTTGTTTTTTACTAGTTCATCCTAAACACCTTTAACCTATGTAAACACCTGAACATACCTTAAAAATGATAGCGGCACAAATGAAAATGTTTGCTGCACAAACCAGCACAAACGTAGGACTAACGTTTGACACCAGTTTTGTTTGATTCGGTTAATGTGGGGGGGCTAGTTGAACTTTTGACCTTTAATTTTTTGTTCATTTATTCAAAACGGAAGCAGCACAAACAAAAAATTGAGCAGCACAAACGTAGCAGAATTGTTCGGCACCAGTTTGGTTTTGTTTGCGCAATGTGGGGGGGCTGGTTGACCTCTGTTGACCTCTGGAAACTTTCATGAATATCTTAAAAACGATAGCGGCACAAACGAAAATTTCTGCTGCACAAACCAGCACAAACGTTTGACACCAATTTTGTTTGATTTGGACAAGGTGGGGGGGCCAACTTCACTCTGGAGGACACACTGGTTGCCGTGTGTGGCACTCTGTGGGGGCACTCTGGCTGGTGTGAGGGGCATTCTGACTATTGTCTGATGTAGGGGTACTCTGAATATTGGCTACTGTGTAAGGGCACTCTGACTATTTGCTACTTTAGGGTCAAATGACAATAAGTTCATCTTTGGGGTTGCCATCAAAGGATTGATTGTAATAATAATGCTGTTGAAATGTAACTACTTAACAGCTCGAGTACATAGAATTATACAGTTGTAAAATGACATTCAGGCCTTTTAGGGCAAGCACAAGGCTGATGTGGTTTCCCATGAAAATGAGTTTGACACACATTGTTCCAAAAAGCATTTAAATCGCAACTTCTGGGTTTATGTCGATATGAATGATAGAAACGTAGCTCAGCTCACCAGCCTCCAATCCAATCTCACTCCTGTGTGTGAATCGTGTCCACAGACATGACGCAGCCCACAGATAATATACTTAAAAAATGAAAAATCCTGCACAATCCACTGACCTAACGAGCCGATTTTCCATTTGTTGGACTTGTTTATGTGGGTTTCTAAGCTTGTTAAATAATCACAGCAGCCCATGTGATACAAAGACCTAGATTTGTACAATAATTTAATAGCAGTTCTAACTTTTGTAGGTTGACGATATGCTCAAAAAAAGTTACTGAGATACAGAACAAGTTATTAGATCTGTGGTTAGAAGCTTATGATATATTTATATCCATTCAATCCTAGTGTTTAGCTTCTATGCATATATCAATACACTTTTAAGACTGCTACAGTAAACTGCCAACATTTTAGAAGCTCATAGAGAATACTCTAAATACCACACATATGGTTGCAAAGAAATGCCAAGAACTGCTAGTACGGCCTGAGGGACAGGGAATAGCCTTTTTTTTTCTTTGAATGTCTATGTAAAATACAAGCACTACTGTATATTTATACAAGGCAATGAAATCATTCACTCATGAATGTTAACATATTTTAAAATAATAAAAATAAAATAGCTTGACTACAATTTCCCCATATGAAAATATGTTGCTGATTAGGGTATATGTCAAATCTTTTCAACATTTTGTGTATATAGCTTCAATGCATAACCATGGTTGTCAATGGTAATAAAATACAAACTATGGTCTGATACTGCAGACATTTTCCTTTCTGTCTGTCCTAAACTTAATTATAACTTACTGGACATATGTAGGGTGAGACTGAAGGTGATGTGACTGCAGGATAAGACTACACATTGCTTGATATGTTACCATGGGGACAAATAGATCTGCAAAAAAGCTGGAGCTTCTATTACGTTATGGCACAGCAGGTATGGTTTTTCAGTAGAGACCAACGTATTGCTGGAGTGACTTTTCTAGGTAATTTGCATGTTACCCTGTACTTATAACAAGAGCATTCATTCCAGAATCAGTGGAGAACCTACATCATTCCACCATAATATATAGTTGTCCTTCTGTGACGGATCCTTTTTTACTGTAGCTCCTCATAACTGCACACATAACTTTGAAGGAGGTATTAATGTCATCATTATTTTATAGAACTATGACCAGGACACTCTGCTATGCATGCTAAATATCAATTAGACCTGGCTGTATTCATCATATACAGAATTATCTGATGGAGCAATATTTCAGAATATGTGTGGGACAATTAAATACAAAAATGTTAATTAGTATATTTAAATAATATACATTTTCTGAGAAAAAGCAATCCAAATTTATAGAAGCAGAAAAATAGTAGAATGGAAAATTACCATCAAAATCCATCATGAAAAACCAGGACCACTTACTCATAGATCCAGGCACTGTCGTAATCTACTTATATTTGTTATCCATGGCTGACTTCTAAAATCAACTTTTAACGTTATGCTTATGGGGTAAAATGGCTTGTGGGAAAATATGCTCTGGTTTAACAGGCTATTACACTGTGCAGAACACTTCTCCCACTCCATTGATGGATAAAATTAGCTGCTGCTGTGAGATTACATTAGGCAGAGGGAGTAGGACGTGCCGAGGGAGCTGGGGAATGGTGAGACAGTGAAACAGCCTGTGAAACCAAACAACGGAGGAACTCTGTTAGTGCCCTTATTGCCATTGTGGCTAATTACAATGATTTTAGAAAAGAGGTCAGGAATAACAAACAGAAGATTACCACAGTCATACCTGGAGATATGTGTAAGTGTCCCTGCGTTATCATATTTGATTTTGATAATAGATTTCCTTTAAGGGCACAACAACATGTTCACACAGTTTTTCAGATGCAGTTTTTGGAACAAAAAAAAAAACAGGTGTGGATGATAATGGGTTGTGACAAATAATTTAAAGGTGTTGCTCCTCCTCCTACTTTTACTCCATTCCTGGTTTGGGCATCCAAAACTGCATCTGAAAAACTGAAAGTGTGGTTGCACCCTAAGTTGGAGCTTATTATAACTAATACATAAAGAAACCGAATAGTAAATTAGGAGCTTAATTTTTGTTTTTTTTATTTACTAATTTTTCATATCCATTAGATTATCTGATTAACTATTTTAAAAACTGTTTGTAGTATATCATATACTGGTACAAGATTTTTGTGCCTTTAACACCTCCTTCCCTTTTTATCTTTCCATTGCCATACTCATGTGAGGGAATTGTTTATTTGTGGGACAGGTTGCATTTTTAACATTTACTTAAAAGTAGTATATGTGTAACATCTTTATTTATGCTGAATACCTTGATTGATTTGCACCATGCACGTCACTCTCCTGTGGCACTGCTCTGATTTGTGCAAAGTTATCCCGCTGTTACTGCAGATTTTCCATTCACTTACATCACTTCCTTTGCTATTCTGTTTGCCATTCTGTTTTCTTCACAGCAGAAAAGCTGTTAACCCTTAGTGCTCACAAAGGACTGACTACGAACTTAATTTGACTATTTCACTGCCACTTATTATACTAACATTGCTTACTGAAGGCAAATTACAAGCTGAAGAAAATTTCTGACAAGTGTTTTTGTAACAGAAAAATCCCATAACTCTTGAAAGAAAAGCACAAACAGCACAATGTGGGCATCAATTTGTTTGTTCTAAAAGGGAGAATCAAATATGATAATTTGGTAAAAATCATGAAGAAATTTGAGTTACATGTCTATTTCACTATATAAATGTTGACTCATTTTTCTAATTAACTATGCCCACTTGTTTAGCAAGTTACAGAAATACATAATAAATTATGAGCAAGTTACATACACCAGTTTTGTCATGCATATTGGTCAGAAATCTATTGATTTTTCCCATTTTTTTCTCTACACTGTAGGTTAATTAATCCAATGCATTAATTTTGTATGCAGATACGTTATGCTCAGACAATAATCAGGAAGACTTCCTTCTTATCTTTATACTAATATCCTTCCACCAGCTACCAGTGTAAATCATAATGGGGCACATTTACAAGGGGCTTTGCGCCAGTTTTCTGGTGGACTTTCCACGTTCTTTTAGGTGTAAACTGCTTGCACATGTATTTAAGAAGTGTCTGCGCCTCAAATGTGTTGCTCAAAATGTTTTATGGCGCAGCTGCACTAAGCATCATGGGACACAAATTAGGGGGTGTTCCGGTGCTCAGTTGAAACCGTGCGCCTGATTTAATATGTCACACGCCCTATGTTAATGGTGCACCACAAAAAAAGTAGGTGTAGTCTATCGGGCCAGTGCGGGGAAGTGACAGATTCATGATTTCCGGCATATGTTCTTAATGAATCTGTCGCACCCAGCATTATACACAGGCAGAGCACTTTTAGTGCAGTTTCCCACATTCTTAGTAAAAGTGCCCCAATGTGTTTTACAATTCCAAAATTGACTACTCCTTATCTTGGTTTCAAGAAGGATATGTTCTAAAAACTTTATGCATAAATATAGTAGTAATATATCTAGTTTTCAGTACAACCACAAGCTGCATAGGACAACTCTGTAATCAAACAGGTGGCAATCATACTCCCTTATGTTTCTAGTCAGTACCTCTTTGTGCTCCACTATTCAATGTACCACGTGACTCATGCCAGACACAGCTCAGAACAGCCTGCCCCTGTCCTCTTGTGTTTGTTTTGCCAGGGATAAGCTATTTCACAGACCTGTCAATGTAAAGTGTTACTCACAGAATATACACAATTGCTACAGGGTACATGGGTTTCTCACTGCTCCATAATCACGAGCTGAAACTTGTGAACACGTGAACAACAGATAAACAGCTTTAGTGAAATGAAATACATCTACTTTTACATCATAGAGATACTTGAGATTTAGGTGTTTTAAAGAAATACAGGCGTTCCCCTACTTAATGACACCCGACTTACAGACGACCCCTAGTTAAAGACGGAGCCCTCTGCCCACTGTAACCTCTGGTGAAGCTCTCTGGATGCTTTACTATAGTCCCAGGCTGCAATGATCAGATGTATCGTGTCTGTTATTAAGCTTTATTGATAATCCTTGTTCCCGTTACAGGAAAAAATTTGGAAACTCCAATTGTCACTGGGGCAAAACAAAATTTTGTCTGGATCTACAATTAAAAAATATTCAGTTCCAACTTACATACAAATTCAACTTAAGAGCAAACCTATGCACCCTATCTTATGTTACCCGGGGACTGCCTGTAAAGTAAATAATGTCAGATAGATAGATGCGTGATGTCTGAAACATCCTACAACCCCAAAGTTCGGGCTAATTACAAAGAGATGCAGGCATGGTATCAGCAGAGTGCATTGTGCTGTCAGCTGAGCAGTGATCTGTAGAATAGTGAGTCAGTATATCCTTGGGAGTACTTGATTGGAAAGTCATTGACTACAAAGTACAGTTAGAAATGTGGAAAAGATTGGCATGTATTACATTAGAATAGCACAAAGATAGTAGAATGCTAAGATTGAGTAGCTACATCTCATGAAAGTAATTGAACGCCCACCTTCCTTGTATGGCAGTCACTTCCTCTGATATTTTTTGGGAATTTTACCTATCCTAACAGTCATTGCAAGGAGAGGTTCTATGTGTGAAGTCCACAAGATGAAAGATTGAAATCAGCAGAGATTTCTTTGTCACAAAATTGAAGGAATATAACAAGTAGTAATGAAGTGAATATATGTTTCCTAATTGTACCTCTACTATTTATTCATGCAAAGTTTTTGAAAAAGTTAGTGACCATTTGAAGGGAACCTATTGTAAGAATTTACACCAAGCTGCCACCAACAGGACAGTCACAGGAAAAGGCATTGTATAGGATAGTCACAGGATCAAAAAGGTTTCCTTCTATATTCTGGAAGATTAAGCATAATAAAAAAGATTTTTTTAGGACACCTGTCCTCAGGTCTCTGTCACTAGTTCTGTCACCTCTACCTGTTGGGGCAGCTCACAAGGATTCCATCCCTAGTCAATTCATACATTAATCATTGTAAAATCATCTTTTCTTTATTATGTAAATGAGGCTGGTCACATGGTTAGAGGCAGTGATGTCACCCGTTACCCCTCCCCTCCCCCCCTGCTCATGTCTGGGTGTAATGTATAGTAAAGCATTGCTAGTGTCTGTGCTTTATCTGCTGACATGCTCTCCCTCCTAATACACATATGTTAGACACAGACATCAGCTACACAAGTACCTGACATGTTCTGCTGTAACATGGCTGCCTGGAGCTGTTGTATCTCTCCTATACACACAGGCTGCCAGCACCAGGAAGCACATGGAGGAGCCATTACATCATTCTACATCAAATCATTATACAGGCTGTCAGTCAAGCACTGGGGGGTGTGGCTGTGCCTCGCACTCATGAATAAGCTGGACAGCTTGAATATGCTAATGACTCATTGGAAATTTCATAGGTCATTTGCATACAGCTTTAGGCCTCATTGCTTAAATTTACAGGGATGTAGAGAGACAATGGCAGGATAGAGGCAATGTTTTCTAATGGCAGTTTATGAAAATATATTTAGCCTCTTGGCTTTATGAATTTTCTGAAGGTACTTTGTGTTGATGTACTAATTCTGTTGAAGATCATTAAAGCTAGGAGGGAACATCCGGCTTATCCTGTAGAAGGACATTATAGTGAACCCGTGGTGGTTTGTAGGACTCAATACTCATTGCACATCTGTGGATACCTATGTATATCAGCAAGACCAATTTCTTACATTTCCAAATGTATGTTAGTTTGTGTTAGTGTAAGCTTTCCAGCTCACACTGCTAAGTTTGTGAAGTAGACTACAATGGAAGAGCCATTAAGGCCCTTTGGTTCCCTTTAGGCACTGAACCAATTTATTTGTCTGTTACAGATAAATAGATACATGACAGACAGATAGATATGTGACAGTAGATTTTTTTATTTTGTGTATGGAGGATTTCAGCAGATAAAGCAATAAAACGATGTAATAAATGTGCCTGAAAGGCTGAATGGAGACCACATTTAGGTAATTGGACGGCTGGACTTTTTCTTATACCTGTATACTGTAGAAATATTATTACTGTTTTCTAATTATCCACTAGCTGGGAAGCTGAACCGCTAAACAGACATAAAAGAACAATGTTTGTGAAGCATTGCATTATTAATTTCATATTATCAGTTAAGCTTAGGGCACATCTGCTAAAACTGTATGTTAACTACAAGAATATTAACCAGTACACATGATAAGAGTTTTCTGTGCCACATAAAACACCCTAAGAGAAGAATAAGGGCCCTACAAATGTAGCAGCGCTAAGCGTGTCAATTTATTACATTAGCATCTTGTCAATTCTCTCTTCTCTCGTCGTCCATGTTAGCACTACACACTGGAAGGAGAGGGTAGTGAAGCTCCTAATGGTGACAAGTAGGGGCTTTACTTGGGGGGATGCAGAAGGTGAATTTGCAACTGGGCCTAAAAGGCTTAGGGGCCCATAAAGTGTATATTTCCCTTATGAAAAGACTATTTCTATAAATAATACACTGTTATTGGGTGCTGGATGAGATTTTGGGACTCAGCAGCTGCATGTGACAACAATTTTTGTCATTGTAAATGAAATAAATTAAGAACTAGTGATAAAGGAGAACACTTTAGAGTGAGGTATTTAAGGCATGGAGTAAAAAGGTTGGCTGAGAAGCTTGCCTTTGGATGATAAACTATGTGTAAGGCCCTATTCACACAGCCATAATTGTGGCTGTGATTTGGCCTCACAAATTGCAGCCACAATAAAAGTCTATGGCACCCGGTGACGGTGCGGTGAGCATGTGGTGTCTCACCGCACTGTGACTATGAGTCTTTCAGGAAAGGAGTTAAGGAGGGCTCACACCTCCTCCCTTCTCCACCCAGCCCTGTGCTCATTGGGATCCTTGTGAATAAGGTCGTACAATGGCCGAGTCCTGTCCAACACATGTAGCAATTAATAAAGGACATAGATCTTTTATCACATCTATGCCATACACTGCTGTTTATTGGATCTCAGCCTAATACCTTCCACTGTAATCACTGGGTCATAATTTTGCATATGAATGATAAAGTAAGTGACATTTGTCGAGTACATGCTGTAAATGCACTCTACTCTCCATGAAATTGCTCAGTTGGTGTAGTGATTGTAGAGGATAATGAAGACTCACCAATCTGATATTGAGGTCTTCATTTTTATTTTACCCACAAAACAACCTCAATCCATTTCCTATGCAATACTGTAAATACATGACTTGCTTAACCTGTTAACCAAACATGATACATTAGTCTATGACAGGGGTCAGGAACCTTTTTGGATGAGAGAGCCATGAACGCCACATATTTAAAAATGTTATTCCGGAAGAGCCGTACCATGTGTACATGCCCCCCAGTAGATAGGTAGACCTAGTGTCACGGGTGTCCCTGCTATCTAGGTCTTGGATCGCAGGCACGCCCATGTCCCTCTCTGTAGCGGCGCCCCTTTCCGAGCTCACTCAACCCACCACTTTCCGTCTCCCATCCTGGTTGGCCAGCACGTGTGCCGTCACTTGCGGATTTAAAGGGGCACTGCCCACTTTCGCGGTACCTATAAGGACCCGGGGCTACCAGATAGGTAGCCACAGCACATGCCCCCAGTATATAAGTATTTGCAGCACATACTCCTGTTACATAGGTAGCCACAGCACATACTCCTGTTACATAGGTAGCCACAGCACATACTCCTGTTACATAGGTAGCCACAGCACATACTCCCAGTAGAAAGGTAGCCACAGCACATGCCCCCCAGTAGATAGGTAGTCACAGCAAAAAAAAAACGAGTCTTCACTTACCAGCGCTCCATGCAGCCTCTTCTCTTTGACCCAGGCGATGGTGCATGGGTCATACAAAGGATGTAGGCTGCGGTAACATCATTGCCTGTGTTCAGTGATCAGTCTAAGAGACACACAGCAGCCATCACTATGTATTAAAGATCTGTCCAAGAGCCAGATGCAGCCAACAAAAGAGCCATATCTGGCTCCCGAGCCATAGGTTCCCTATCCCTGGTCTATGAGATAAGTTATACAGGGGACCGACCACTTTCTGAGTTAACTAAAAGAGTCAATGCACTTTCAGTCATGTTAGATGTATGACGTGAAAGTAATGGATATTTGTACCAGGCTGTACATTAACAACATGAACATGACATCATTTCAATAGGAGAGCAGGCAAGTCCAGTGCTGCCTTCTTCAGTTTTTATCTTCAAGAAGAGTGTGTAGCACTCATTCTCACTAGTATTGATGTGCTGCTTTTTCATTTTTCATCTATCTATTTAGCTTCTGTTGTCTTGCTATGTCTTTGTTATCCTGACCCAGCTTCCCAATATCCTGACTAGATTATACACAGAGTTTTGTACATATAAAATATATTTCTTTTGCCATCTGAGACATGCTCGTTATAAAAGCTAATGTGGTCGGCACACACTAAATATGTAAAGTGCTTACTTGCAGTCAGGATTACATGAGATGTGTTTTCAGAGCAGCCACAGGAATCTGCCTCCACATAGCTGTTTCAGGACATTATTCCGCAGCATACCAAATGAGAAAACAACTCGCACAAAAACACCACTCCAAAGGCTTCAATTACTGTATGAGAACTTGAATAGCATCCAGCTAACAAATATGTGAACCTTCTCAAAGCTACCACATGAGGAGCTTTGGTTAAGTAAGAAAGGAAATACACTGTGGTAACCATAGTAGGGACAGTGCTGGCTTTGGTATGTCTCTGGCTGTATAATTCCATTTTCATCTTCAGATTATCCATACTCATTCTTTCAGTGGAAAGTTACACTGAGAGCATTTTCTAAAGTGCTGCAATTTTTTCTCATATCATTAGGATAAAATGGAGCTTGATGTGGGCATGACAACCCCACAACTGCCCCTTTATGCACTAGTAGAAAGCCCCAGATGTCAGACATAAAGGGTCTGTTCAAGCATAGTTATTCCTTTACTCAAGAAATAGTTGCCGAAACCTGGGCTTGTCTAATGACCTTGAAACGTCCAAAATTTTTCTTAGCTAAAAAAAGAAGCAGCTCACAGTGTAAACTTTCCCAAAAGTAAACCACAAAAGAACAAGGACACATATAACAGGGTGTGGATAAAATCACATCTGCTTCTTATTTGTGCCGTAAGTGTGTGAGAAAAAGGAGCACTTTTCATATTGTCTAACAATTCCTTTGTTTGGCAGCACAAAAAGCAGACAGCTGACACAGATTCAGCCTATGGAAGTAGCATGAGGCACCTTGTATTCTCCACAACAAGCTTTGTCATGGCCTCTCAACTTATTCACATCCAGTCTTAAGCACACAATCCCTCCAACATGCCTGCAAAAATGCAGCTGCTAACAAATGCAAATGCTTCTTTTTAAGTCCATTCCCCTCAGAAGTAGAGAGAAAGAAAAATGTGTCTAGGGACTATGGATATTAAAACAGAAAGTCAATGAACTGGGACAATGGATGACACTTGATAAAGAGTCTTTCTATGATACATTTGTCTGTAGATAGAATCCAATGTGATAGACAATTGAATCTTTACTATATTCAAGCTATGGGGACAATGTCTGAAATAAATAACTTACAGCAAACATTGCAATAGCTGCTTGGAACATAAATAGTGATGGGTTTGGTAGTAGTAACTAAGAAGACGGTTGGATCGGATAAAATAATATCACATTGTTTCAGCCTTTTGCTAAACATAATAAACATTATGTATATTATGAGCCTTCTATAAAAACTAATGATGCAGAAGCAGATGCAGAAGGAACCATTGCCAATGTACAGAGCAGAGATAACCCTGAGTGTTCTGCTGATGGATGTATCCAGCCCTAATGGCAGCCTGATGGCAGTGCTCTGGATACATTCAGGATTCATGCATAATGTATTTGCCTTACTATTAAAACAAGCACTTTTGTTATTTTATTGTTACAATCATATTCTTTATATCTGAAAATGAAGGTTTAGATGTGAGAGTATTATAACCATTCAGTGGCCCTGGCTCTAAAGTCACAAGGGGATGTGCTATATCTGGCTGATTCATCCCATTCAAATAAGAATTTATAATATATTGGATAGGATTATTCAAAATACTGAAAAATATGATTGTGTTTACAAAAACATATCTACACATTGTTTATCAACACATTCAATGAAGTGATATTCATCATTGTGACAGGAAATAAACAATTGTGTGGGAGATGATACACAAAGAAGATTGCAACCCAGAAAATTTCTGATACCAAGCTATCGCCAAATGTATTACTGTATATGTATAGGCATGTGATAGTCATTGCAGAAAGCCCACTGATTAGGGTGGGGATATGACACTTTTCATACCCATGAAAACTTATATTTACAGGGATACCATGGTCAGGACTGGATATTCAGTATTACCATATCAGGTCAGTTCTTATGTCGTGATATATCACACCCTGAAACTATCTGATCTCCGTATGTAAAATCCAGCACAAGAACAACACAAAGGTAGCAAATAATCACTGGGAAAAGGGAACTGACTGGCATCAGCTCCATCACATGCACAATATCTGTATATGCATAGTCTGGAACTTTCTACAACAGATACATTGCATCCCTATTATCTGGAATACATTGTGGTACATCTATAGTAAGACCATCATTGTGCTCTTATAATGTACAATAATTAGATATCAGCCTGACTTGTGGTATACAGAAGAGTAAGATGAGACCCCAAAATAGAAATCTGTAGACTTTTATGGAGGGAGAAGAATGTGGAGATGTGAAAGGAGAAATATAAAGATATGTGAAGGCAGAAGTATGTAGACAGGTGTGGAGGAAGAAATCTGTAGAGATGTGGAAGGAGCAGTGTGTAGACAGCTGTGGAGAGGGAAGTATGTAGACAGATGAGGAGGGAGTAGTATGAAGACATGTGGAGGGAGAAGTATTTAGAGTTGTGAAGGGAGAAGTATGGAGACAGGTGTGGAGGGAGAAGTATGAAGACATGTGGAGGGAGAAGTATTTAGAGATGTGAAGGGAGAAGTATGGAGACAGGTGTGGAGGGAGAAGTGTGTAGGTAGACGTGGAGAGAGTAGTATTTGATACATTAGGGAGAAGCCGGATGAGTAGGGAGAAGTATGTAGAGATTAGGAATGAGAAGTGGGTTGAAGAAGAAGTATCCAGGGATAAGAAGGGGAAGTATGTAGAAATATGTGGAGAGAGAAATATGTAGGGATGTGCGTAGAGATGAGGAAGGAGAAGTTGGTAGAGGGAGAAGTGTGTAGTCAGATGAGGAGGGAGAAATATGTAGTCATATGAGTAGGGAGAAGTATGTAGACGATGAGGAGGGAGAAGTGTGTAGTTAGATGAGGAGGGAGAAGTATGTAGACAGATGAGGAGGGAGAAGTATGTAGTCAGATGAGGAGGGAGAAGTATGTAGACGATGAGGAGGGAGAAGTGTGTAGCTAGATGAAGTAGGTAGAGGGAGAAGTATATAGACGGATGAGGAGGGAGAAGTATGTAGACGGATGAGGATGAGGCGGGAGATGTATGTAGACAGATGAAGTAGGGAGAAGTATGTAGACGATGAGGAGGGAGAAGGTGGGAGTGAAGTAGGTTAGAGGGAGAAGTATTCGGAGACGCGAGAGGAGGGAGAAGTGTGTAGACAGATGAAGTAGGTAGAGGGAGAAGTATCTCACCGCTCTGCAGGGTGGTATCGCACTTCCAGTCGGTGCCTAGTTTCTTACAAGACTCCCACAAGGACAGGTAGTACTGGTTGTCCGCCGTCACCCAGGCTGGGCTCAGAACGGCTCCGATATCCAGACACAGGGCCAGGAAGATGCACACGAGTCCCACCAGCTTGAGGGGGGTGAGCACCGAGGAGCGGACCTCCTCCATCCCGCTTGCCGATGAAGCCATGCCGCCGTGTAGGGGCAGAGGAGAGGCTGCTGGGCGCTGGGGCTTATCCTGGATGAGCGGCTCGCTGCCTCCTTCCTCGCTCACTTGTCTCCCCTGATGCTGCTGCTGGCTGCTCCTTGCTCCAGGACAGAAGAGAAGTGTTACCCAGTGACCTCCGTCTTTGCATAACTCCCTCCTTCCCTCCCTCCTTGCTCTGCTTCTGTGGTCTCTCTCCTTCTCCTCCTGCACCGGCCAGGCTGCTGACGTCACAGGCTGCTCCAGAGGAGGGACGGGCAGGGGCGCCTGGTGACAGCGAGAGCTCCCGGGTCTGGCTCCAGCCTCTCGTGCCGGAGCTCCTATTGTCCAGAGCGGTGCACAGCACAGCCGCTCATATTCACCTGCACCGTGTTACACCTATTGTTTCTTTCTAAAGTGAGAGGGGTCACTTCTAGATTGTGTCACCTGGGGAATCCGTTTTGTATTGTGAGGTAGAAACAGCCAGTCATACAGAGTGATGCATCTGGCTCCAGCTGTTACCAGCGCCAATACAGGCTACATGTTTAACCCCTTAAGGATGCAGGGTTTTTCGGCTCATTTCTCACTCTCCAACTTCAAAAATCCATAACTTTTTCATTTTTACGTGTAAAGACCTGTGTGAGGGCTTATTTTGTGCGTAACAAATTTTATTTTCCCATAATGTTATTTATTTTAACATGCCGTGTACTGCGAAGCTGAAAAAAAAATTCAAATGTGGAAAAATTGAAAAAAAAACGCACATGCGTCACTTTCTTGCGAGCTCAGTTTTTACGACTTTCACTCTTCGCTCCAAATAACACGCCTACTTTATTCTTTGGTTCAGTGCGATCGCGGTGATACCAAACTTATATAGGTTTTATTGTGTTTTAATATATTTTCAAAAATTAAACGAATGTGTACAAAAAAGAAAAACATTTTTTTGCCATCTTCTGACGCTAATAACTTTTTCATACTTTGGCGCACGGAAATGTGTGAGGGGTCATTTTTTGCGAAATGAGGCGACGTTTTCATTGCTACCATTTTGAGGTCTGTGCGACATTTTGATCATTTTTTATTTCATTTTTTATGTTATGTAAAAAGGTGTAAAAGTCGCATTTCGGACATTTGGGCGCCATTTCCCGCCTCGGAGGGAAACCGTTTTTATATTTTGATAGATCGGGCATTTTGGGACACGGCGATACCTAATATGTTTGTGATTTTTACTGTTTATTATGTTTTATATCCGTTCTAGGGAAAGGGGGGTGATTTGAATTTTTAATATTTTATTAATTTTTTTTATTTTTTAAACTTTTGTTTTCTTTTCTTTTTCACTATTTTGTAGACCATCTAGGGTACATTAACCCTAGATAGTCAGATCGCTCCTACCATATACTGCAATACTTCTGTATTGCAATATATGGCATTTTTGCAGCACATTCATTACAATGAGCTACTGGCTCATTGTAACGAATCTGCAGAAGCCATGTAGCCTCGTGTCAAAAGAAGACCCGAGGCTACCATGGCAACCGATCGCCGCTTCCCGATGACGTTCGGGGGCGCGGCGATCGCATCAAAGATTTTTTAAACGCTGCCGGCGACTTCGCGGGCGGCAATCACATGGTTAATAGCCGCGATCGGTGCAAGCACCGACCGCGGTTATTAGCGGTGGGGGTTTTCTGCAAAATGCAAAAAACCCCACCTTTCTATGAAGAGGACTCAGCCCGTGAGCCCTCTTCATACACCCCTTATACCTCTGCGCCGTAGAGCTACGGCGCAGAGTGTTAAGGGGTTAAAGCTTTTGACATGATTTCTTTCAAAGGTTTTTACCCATGAAGGAAAATACTCAAATTTCAACCCCCTAGTGATATTTGCACATTTTAACCTGTTACTTTACAATTTGACTCAGTTTTATTGCTGTATTAGCCCTTCCACTTCCATGGTCAGTATAAAATTCCAGAATGTGGGCGGGGACTTTCTAAACAGACACTTCATGATTCCTCTGTGATATGAGATGTTGCGTGCTGACAATGTCCTTAGATTCAGGGCGCGTTCACACGTTCCGCTATCGGGCTCGGGCCGATCGCATATGCTTTTCCAGAGAAACGCATGCGATCGGGTTATTAATCGCATGAGTTTCTCTGGAAACGCATATGCAATCGCACCAACCTCCGCCCCCTGTGCGCTAGCGTCGCGTTATGAACGCGGCGCTAGCGGAACGTGTGAACGCGCCCTCGGGGTAAAGGGTTTACCTACACTTCTATTAAGCTTCTGATCAGTCTACTAGTATCTGACACAAATAAAAATAGAGATAAGAGACCAGAGGTACGAGATGGATATAAGACACAATGGGGGACATGTATCATTATTTCTGCTAGTCAAATTGTCTCATTTTTGTGGTTTTTCCAATTTTTTGCGACTTTATACTTGTTTTTCAAGTACGCCTTGGTCTGCACCTTTTCATGGACCCTATTTTAACATGTAAATTGGATTTTTTTCACATGCTTTAAATGTTTAACTTTTTGCACAGTAACTTTCAGAAATTTCTGCATTTACATTTTTTTTTTAATGTATTGGTCACTTCTGTGGGTGCATTCACATGTCGTGTTTAATGTATGCATTTAAAATGCATGGCAACACCTGAGATTTGCCTAATGAAACCGCTGTTAACACAACGTTTGCACAGGCATTAACATTGTGTTAACAAACACATGCGTTAACACAGTGTTAACTCATGTGTTCACATCTCGTTTACTATGGGTTTTGTAAATGCAAATGTTAACAGTAATGTAATTAGGCAAATCACCTCTCCTCAACTGTTGTAATAGGTTTCAAAACGCAATCAAAACGCAATGTGTGACCGCACCTTAACACCACATTTGACCACAGCCTCATCTGTCCACATCTCCCTGGGGTGTGACTACAGTGCTTAAAATACAGGACACAACCTCAAATCCCAAATTAACAGTAGTGCCCACTCCTGTATATAACCCCCTCACAAGGCTTGTGTCCACTCCTGTATATAACCCCCTCACGTGACTTGTGTCTATGTGGCTTTGAGACATTTGCAACAAAAAGTCTCAAAATAATCACCACAGAAAGACAAAAATATGATACATGTGCCCCAATGGCCAACATATATCAAAAGTATTACAAACTGCACTATGTGCTGTTTGCCTTACTAGTGTGCAGAGTGCGCCACATTATTGAATTATGGCGCATACTCCTCATTAATCTGTTGCACTCACACAATTCTGTCAAGCATCTATAATAAATTAGCTTGATGGTCCGAACTGGCAGTGCCCCCCCCCCCCTCCCCAACTCTACCTTGCTCCAGGTGAAGAATTTTGTGGTGTGGTGCATCCGCGATACAATACTGGAGCAGACACTTCGTAAATATATGTAAAAGCAGTTTGCACGTTCTTTTCAGGGCAAGTCAAAAAACTTGTGAAAATGCTGTAATAAATATGGGCCATAGTCACACTCAGCTCTGCCACCTCACCTTATTAAAAAAACACACAGTCACACTGCTACGTCCCCCTCCCCTCAGATCAAGGTTTGAATTATGTCTGTGAAATGCTGTACTTTTCTAATAACAGTGAATTAGAGAATGTGCTATTTTTTAATCTTTAGTATATGTAAAATATTGTCTTTGTCGAAATACCTCTTTAAGTAAAATAGCTTCTTTGTAACATTTTCTGCCTCTTTTTCCTTTAGTGATAATAAAGACAGTTATCTTTAACTCTTTCAGTTACTAGAGAACATTTCCTTGATGTTTCAGCTCTCAAGATCAGACTATCCGCTTACTGGGGCACATTTACTAAGGGTCCTGCGGCCGTGATTCCATCGGGTTTCCCCGAATATTTCCGTTTTGCGCTGAATTGCCCCGAATTTTGGCGCACCCAACAGAAATCGGGACAACCCGACGGATTCGGACAAACCGTGGATTTTAAAAAAAGAATTGTGTCGCAAGATCAGCACTTACATGTACCGGGAAGAAGAAGGTGAACTCTGGCGGACCTCGGCGCAGCAGCGACACCTGGTGGATATTGGGCGCAGACCCGAATCCCGGCAGACCCGAATCCTCGTTGGACAACGTGCCGCGGGATCGTGACTGGACCGGGTAAGTAAATGTGCCCCATTGTCTTTACAGAGTAGTCATTTGACACTTTATCAGGCTTATTTATCTTTCGCTGTCAGGAGGACAGAAAGCTGATTTGCACAAACTGCTTCAATAAAGACAAAAGGCAGGGAAACAGAAGGACACAGGGACATATTTCTATCACCCTTTCCTTATCAAGCTCTTTTCAGGTTTCTTTTTTTTTTTCTCCCCTCTTTCCAAAAGCATTGTTTTTTAATTTTTCTATTCACAGAGATATTTGAGGGATTATTATCTTCAAGACAGATTTTGCTCCATATTTTTACAGTACTTTGTATTTACATATTTTCCTATTTATTCAGTTGGTACAACCATGAAGATAGCAAATTTATATAGGTTTTATTATGTTTTAAAAAATTCCAATCTTTTGTCCTAATCAAAAATTCTTAGTTTTGCCATATTCTCATTCTGATACTTTTTCATAGTTTAGTGTACAGAGCTGCGTATGGTGTCAATTTTTTGCAGGACATCTGACGGTTTTATTGATACCATTTTGAGGGTTGTGCAACCTTATGATCACTTTAAAAAAAAAAATAGCAAAACTGTGTTGATTTAGACATTTGGTTGCTATTTACCGCTACAGAGTTCACTGCCAGGAATATTTTTTTTTTATTTCAAAAGATCCGACATTTTGAACTTCTTTTTAGACTTTATTTTATATTATTGAAGCCCCCCCTCCTATCCCCAGAGTACCATAACACTAGGGGGATCTGATCAGTCATACAATATATTGTAATATAATTGTATTTCAGTATATTGTAGATATAGTGCTTCTTTATTACAGTGTGTCTCAAGCAGACTGTAATATAGATATCCTAATTACAGATATTGGCTCCCAGCTATCATTGCACCCCGATGACATCACAGGGGGCAGTGACTGGCATGAAAACATGTTAGCGCCCAGGTAAAGCACCGTAATGTGCAACTTCATCACCTAGCAGATTAACTGTTGACACAGACCACAGCAACTACCGGCAGCTGTCAGATTTGTAATATAGCTGACACCTGCTGCATATGGGGAGGGCTCAGTCTATACTTTATTCAGCCCTTACTGTCGTACCGCAGTAAGGAAGTGGCTAATAAACTAAATTACACAGTTTACTATTATCATATTATCTGTTGATTTATGCTATTTTGTTTTTTTACTTTTTTTTTTATCTCCTGGGCATCAGCAGTTACTGTGGTTCTTATTGTGAATGTTCTTTTGTTGTAGAAATTTAACATTAACTGGTAGCCATTTTGAATTGCTGTACATCCTTAGGCTTACATCTTTACTTTGCACTGCACATGAAAAAGGTATGCTTACTTCTTTTATTTTTTGTTCCTTAGAATAAGTTCACAATAACTTTAACACTTTCTGTTATTTGGAAGATTCAGAACATGAAAACAAAGCATCAGCTACTGCAGTGCCCTAGTTAGGGGTAGCCCCAACGCTACACTGGGTCCACCAAGCACCGTTGATGTGCAACCACGTGTTGCTGCCCTCCGGAAGAGATGGTAAGGCGTGGTGTACCCCAATGGGAAATAATACCTGATACTTAGGGTCTGCAGTGAACAGTTTCCTTCTTTGAATTTGTATGTAAGTCGGAACTGTAGATTTTATAATTGTAGCTCCAGACAAAAAATATTTTTTTATCCCTGTAACAACTGGATTTTCAAAATTATTTGCTATAATGGGACCAAGGATTATCAATAAAATTTCATTACAGACACTTTACAGCTGTTCATAGCAGCCTGGGACTAAAGTAAAGTCTCCAGTGAGCTTTACCAAAAATTTCAGTGAACAGAGAGGTCCGTCTGTAACTAGGGGTTGTCTGTAAGCTGGGGGTCCTTAAGTAGGGGACCTCCTATACAAGCAAATCAAAGTGCTGACTTCTCCAATCTCTTCACTGATTGTACAGTTAGACAAGAAGAGTTAATGCTGAGGAAAGGCCTTGACTAACTTCCCCCTCATTCTCAGGAGTCTGGTACCCTGATAACAGGCTAGGAGCATAGCATCAGAGTATCACCATCTAAGCTTCTTCTTCTGATTGCTCAGGTAGACTGGCAGTCTTCTCCTTCAAGCTCTGTTCCCTAACAGCAGACTTGTTCCTTAATGTCAGTAAGAACTGAGATTGTTATACTTATATGCTTTCTACTAGAGAGGAGTGGTTACATTTTAGCATATGACAATGGCAAGGCGATTTCCCACAGACTTAGGCTGCATTCACACACATGTATGGGGGACACATATATACGGCCGAAGTATATGCGGCCGATATACGTCTCCCATACACTTCTATGGGCTCACGGCGCCCTACGGGAGCGGTACGGTGTAGCACTCGTGCGGCACCGTACCGATCCATAGCCCGGGAAAAGATAGGACATGTCCTATCTTTTGCCGTATTACGGCGCCGTGACCCATATGTTCCTTTGGAGAGGGGCGGGGGTGAGTGGCGCTCACCTCCTACTCCTCTCCCCGCGCTGCCGTGTGCCCGCCGTACTACGGTGCGGCTGGCACACGGCAGTGTGCATGTAGCCTTACAGTAAGTCCCCATAATATTCTAGGGCAGGGTTTCTAAAGTGTAAACAACTTTTCCAGACAACAGCTGTCATTCTAAAGGTCAATCTGTCTGCTTGTCTGGTAAACAAGTCCGTTTTCCGTCTGCAAAAGAACCTGTGGAAAAATACTGGCTTCTGAGAGATATACACTCAGAAATGTCTCAGTGTACTACAGCGGCTTCATTGCATCACTGTGCAGACACAGAGAGCTCTGGACCATGGTTAATATATAAGTGTGGGGTTTTTTGATGCAGGCCTGGTGGGAAAAACTTTATTCAGATTTCAGATGCTAAACCACCTGCCCATTAGCATTTTTGATTTCTGAAATAAATTGTTATATTACAATTATTGCTAAAGTTTATACTGTAGTAAATCTGGAATTACATGCCTATACATGTAATTCACCCCTCAAAACTAAAAAGCCAAACATAAAGTATAATTTTTAAAGGCTATCTAAATCAAGCAGGATAAACTAGGGACACTTACTCATAGTCCCATAACATGACTGTGGCAATCTTATTTGTTATCCATGACCTCCTTCCTTGTAAAAATAAACTTTCAAAATCATGCTAAAGAGCCAGAATGGCTCTGGAGGGTGTTACCACAGCCCCTCTGTAAGTTATCTAGCTGGTACACTGTGCTAGGAGCAAAGCCCTCCTCCCACCTGCTCCTTTATCACTCTTTCTCTCTGCCTTCTGTAATAACACACAGTGGGAGGGAGGAAGTGATCCTGCACAGTGTAACAGCCTGTGAAGCTACAGTAAAGAGGGGCTCTGAAACTATCATTAAAAATAAATCCCCTTTAGGCAGCTATAAATGTGTTAAATATGACAGAGCCTTGTGTGTTACTAATATAAGTTTGTAGAAATTGAGGTTGAATTTTGGGATGTCAGGGCAGTTTGTTATGAGCTGCTGATGGAGAAACTGAAACTTGGTTCCCTTGCGCCTTGTGGTATAGATGTATAAAAAAAAAAATTCTACTGGCACTTCTTGTTCACCAGCATAATTTTAAAGGTTTATTTTATCTATCTATCTACCTATCATCTATCTATCTATCTCATATCTATCTACCTATCTATCTCTCTATCATCTATTTATCTGTCTCTCTCGTCTTTACTCAGCTGGGATTTTTTAACTGTGCATTCCATTTCCAAGGGGATTGCACCATGGAAACTTGAGCCAGGAGTCTGAATCACTGCCAATTGTAAATAAATCTTCTACTTTTCTCTAACACTCCTTTTCTGGATAGCCGAAACAGAATTGCACACCACTAAGCTATTTATATATTCTAAAATTAGGCACAAACATTCATTGGTGGCCCCAAAACAATGAAGCAATAACGAGAAATCTTTTTAAGCTAATGCTAGGCCACCTACACTGTGACAGAACTGATGTGGTAACTCTCCTCTTTAGTTGCCACCACCCATAATAAATGCCCCCCATTGTATGGCTCTACCGGTGTCATGGCTGTTTGTTGTAAATATTGCACCTTTATTCAATGACTTTTCCATGGTTAATTCTATTATTATGGGAAGCCTACAATAATACTTTACTATCCATGCCCAAGCATTTGAAAGACAAGTACATGCACAAAATTTCTATACAGAAAGATGTTATACAGGAGATGCCCAGGAAGCTAAATCACTTAATTTGAGTTCACCTATTTTTCATAAATAAATTTAAAATATATCAACCAAAATTTCCCAATAACTTTAAGTACAAAATGTCACGGAAAAACAAACTCAAAAACACTTGGGTAAGTTAAAGCCTTCTAAAGTTATAACCGGATAAAGTGACACATGCTGGTTTAGAAAAATAGGCCTTGGTCATCAAGGCGCAAATGAGCTTGGTCACTTAGGGGTTAAACATCTTTTTATGTTTTATTTTAGTTGATTGAACCTTTTTAAATACTGTATTTTCAATATAAAGTTTCTGAATAAATTGTTGTATATACAGTAGCTTCCAAAGATTGACTTGGAACAACTCTCAGGATAATTTCTCTCTTCTTCACAGACACAGTTATGTTCACACTATATTGTTCTATTGAACTATGGTCTGAAGGTAATTATTTCATCAGTGATGACAGTGCCGCCAAGAACGCATCTGTTAAGAAGACTTAACTAAAGTGATGTTTAGTTGTCAAAACACATTTTCCTTATTTTACTGTGAAGGTTTCATTGTCATTGCACCATTGTAAGGCACAAAATAACATTTCTTATAACATGCTTTAAATGATTGACAATTATTTATCATTTTTTGGCAGCATTCCTCTTCTTCTACAAATTGTTAAATCTTTAACTGTCATTTGAATTTAATAGAAGTTTTCATATTCCGTAGAATAATATTTACACTGATATCACTTTATCTGTATACTGAATAGCTTTGTGGAAGAGAAAAAAACATACTTTTTTTCTAATCCAAAAATAACACATGGAAACAATTTTGAGTTCAAGGATCTTTAACACGGACTGAAAGACCAGTGATAATTAGAGCATATTCTCAATGCTTTAAAGGGAGTCTGGAGGCTAATGGATATATAAAGATAAAAGATCTTTTAGATGATACACCTCTGTATACCAGTGCATTGAGCTTGTCTATCAGTGTAACTCTATGGAAATTTGTAAAAATCTTTGAGAAAATCCTTTGGCTGACAGCAGGTAAATGTGTAGCTCAGAGGTATTACTAATGCCTACAAGAGAGTGAAGGTTGTTGGTTCAATTCCTGTAGGACGCAAAGCAAATTATTTGGATAACAGGAAATTATTTAGAGACCTTTGTGGTGATTTGTTATGCCTTACTGGTGAAGAGGGCATATATATCTCCCCCTCCCCGCCAGTTTTGCTTTTTCCCTAACCCGCACACCACTTTAGGTATGTCAGGATGGGGAGCAAGGGAAAACTGGCAGAAAATACAGCAAAAACAATGCCAGTTCAGACCTAGTCTACAGGTCTGAACTGACAGAGTTTACACCCGTTTCAAATGGATCATTATATTGGATATGGGCGCAGGACTGCTCGCTTGGGAATTTTAAGTCTGTCATTAAAAATGCCATTGTTAATTCCTCCCCTTCATCTCAGACATGAAGGAATACCATATTTGGACAGTAATAGGATTCCCCTACCGGCAGAGCCAACAAGTTTACTCAAAGGATTCCCTTGCACTCATCTGCTGGACATCTTTTCAGAGAGGATTTCCTTGCAGGAACGAACAGCTACTACTGAAAACAGAAGCCACTGTACAGGGTGAAAGAGTCACGTGTAAGGAAAGAAGTCACATGAACGACTTTGCAAGTTGGAATGATGTAATTTGGGGATTGCCTGTATTATGCTTTGCAAGTGCAATGTTACCCCCACCGGGGCCTGACCTCTGTGTGGGGGCAGCTTGGTTCCCAGTGACCAGAGTGGAGGACTGCAGTGTAGCTTAGCACCAGAAATATGTCATGGTGGTTTGGCCCACGAGAGTAGGTCTTGTTCACGCCAATCAGGACCAGGGGAATGCAAGAAGTGGGGTAGGTCACAGTACAGAGAAGGGGTCCCTCTTGAGCACTCCAGTTATGTTTGGGGTAACAGATCTCTAGGCAGGTGGTGAAGGGAAGGCCGCAGGTCATGGATCACCCTTAGATACGAAAAACTTGAAAAATATGAAAAATTACTCACAATCTTTTTAATTACACTCAGGCCAAAACAGCAGCAGGTAACAGGCTGTAGAATGGTCCTTCCTTCAGGCACACACAAGGCAGTGGATTGGTTGGCTGTGGATCACAAATTTGGAAAGTACCTAAGCCTTAGTCCTGTGGTCAGAGGTCTAGTAATAGGCGGATTGGCTCTGCTGTTTGGGCAGCAAGGTGGCAGTCTCTGTGGAATTAGCGCACAGAGATGTAGACTTAGGAAGCACTGAATCTTTCTGAAGACTGAAAGGCTAAGACTAAGCAAAAAGACCCAGCAACTTTGAATCAGACCGAAGGAAACAATTTTTGTAAAAAGTGATCAAAAGCTCATGCAGTCTCCAAAATAGCAGCAATGTAAACATCAGCATGTCCCACATAAAATTACTCCTTTATACTGAAGCATGAAAAAATAAATTGTTGTATATACAGTAGCTTCCAAAGATTGACTTGGAACAACTCTCAGGATAATTTCTCTCTTCTTCACAGAAACAGTTATGTTCACACTATATTGTTCTATTGAACTATGGTCTGAAGGTAATTATTTCATCAGCGATGACAGTGCCGCCAAGAACACATCTGTTAAGAAGACTTAACTAAAGTGATGTTTTGTTGTCAAAACACATTTTCCTTATTTTACTGTGAATGTTTCATTGTCATTGCACCATTGTAAGGCACAAAATAACATTTCTTATAACATGCTTTAAATGATTGACAATTATTTATCATTTTTTGGCAGCATTCCTCTTCTTCTACAAATTGTTAAATCTTTAACTGTCATTTGAATTTAATAGAAGTTTTCATATTCCGTAGAATAATATTTACACTGATATCACTTTATCTGTATACTGAATAGCTTTGTGGAAGAGAAAAAAACATACTTTTTTTCTAATCCAAAAATAACACAAATGGAAACAATTTTGAGTTCAAGGATCTTTAACACGGACTGAAAGACCAGTGATAATTAGAGCATATTCTCAATGCTATAAAGGGAGTCTGGAGGCTAATGGATATATAAAGATAAAAGATCTTTTAGAAGATACACCTCTGTATACCAGTGCATTGAGCTTGTCTATCAGTGTAACTCTATGGAAATTTGTAAAAATCTTTGAGAAAATCCTTTGGCTGACAGCAGGTAAATGTGTAGCTCAGAGGTATTACTAATGCCTACAAGAGAGTGAAGGTTGTTGGTTTAATTCCTGTAGGACGCAAAGCAAATTATTTGGATAACATTAAATTATTTAGAGACCTTTGTGGTGATTTGTTTTGCCTTACTGGTGAAGAGGGCATATATATCTCCCCCTCCCCGCCAGTTTTACTTTTGCCCTAACCCGCACACCACTTTAGGTATGTCAGGATGGGGAGCAAGGGAAAACTGGCAGAAAATACAGCAAAAACAATGCCAGTTCAGACCTGAATTGACAGAGTTTACACCCGTTTTAACTGGATCATTATATTGGATATGGGCGCAGGACTTCTCGCTTGGGAATTTTAAGTCTGTCATTAAAAATGCCAGTGTTAATTCCTCCCCTTCATCTCAGACATGAAGGAATACCATAATTGGACAGTAATAGGATTCCCCTACTGGCAGAGCCAACAAGTTTACTCAAAGGATTCCCTTGCACTCATCTGCTGGACATCTTTTCAGAGAGGATTTCCTTGCAGGAACGAACAGCTACTACTGAAAACAGAAGCCACTGTACAGGGTGAAAGAGTCACGTGTAAGGAAAGAAGTCACATGAACGGCTTTGCAAGTTGGAATGATGTAATTTGGGGACTGCCTGTATTATGCTTTGCAAGTGCAATGTTACCCCCACCGGGGCCTGACCTCTGTGTGGGGGCAGCTTGGTTCCCAGGGACCAGAGTGGCGAACTGCAGTGTAGCTTAGCACCAGAAATATGTCATGGTGGTTTGGCCCACGAGAGTAGGTCTTGTTCACGCCAATCAGGACCAGGGGAATGCAAGAAGTAGGGTAGGTCACAGTACAGAGAAGGGATCCCTCTTGAGCACTCCAGTTATGTGTGGGGTAACAGATCTCTAGGCAGGTGGTGAAGGGAAGGCCGCAGGTCATGGATCACCCTTAGATACGAAAAACTTGAAAAATATGAAAAATTACTCACAATCTTTTTAATTACACTCAGGCCAAAACAGCAGCAGGTAACAGGCTGTAGAATGGTCCTTCCTTCAGGCACACACAAGGCAGTGGATTGGTTGGCTGTGGATCACAAATTTGGAAAGTACCTCAGCCTTAGTCCTGTGGTCAGAGGTCTAGTAATAGGCGGATTGGCTCTGCTGTTTGGGCAGCAAGGTGGCAGTCTCTGTGGAATTAGCGCACAGAGATGTAGACTTAGGAAGCACTGAATCTTTCTGAAGACTGAAAGGCTAAGACTAAGCAAAAAGACCCAGCAACTTTGAATCAGACCGAAGGAAACAATTTTTGTAAAAAGTGATCAAAAGCTCATGCAGTCTCCAAAATAGCAGCAATGTAAACATCAGCATGTCCCACATAAAATTACTCCTTTATACTGAAGCATGAAAAAGTTCTTAGCGTCAGATAATGGCAAAATGAAAAAGATTTTCATTTTTTTTACATTTATTAAAACATAATAAAACCTGTGTAAATTTGGTATCCAGGTAATCGTACCGACCCAAGGAAAAAAGTAAAGGTGTCATTTGGAGCACACATTTCAAGCCGTAAAAACTGTGTCCACAATTTCATCACATTTGGAATTTTTTTCCTACTTCCCATTGCACGGCATGGAATATGAAATGCTCTCACTAGGAAATATAAGTTGTCACACAGAAAACAAGCCATTCTACAGCTCCATAAACAGAAAAATAAAGTTATGGATTTTTAAAGAAGGGGAGTGAAAAATGGAAACACAATCAAACAAAAATGGCATCGTCTTTAAGGGGTTAAAGAGACAGGACATCTAAAGGGGACATAGGAGAGCTGGCCACGCTTCCTATCACCAGGAGACTAACTGTCCAGTAGGACATTACATATGAAATTTTTATTGTCATTAACCTCCATTAAAACCATGTATTGCATCTGACATACTCCCCATGTTTAAAAATCCATAACTTTTTTATTTGTCTGTTTACAGAGTTGTAGGAGGGCTTGTTTTTTGTGTAACAAATTGTACTTCCTAGTAATAGCATTTCATATTTCATGTCATGCACTGGGAAGCTGTTTTTGTTGTTGAATGGCTAAATACCAGCAAGCATTATATTAATTAATGAAGTCAGTTGTGATCATAAGCCAAAGAGTATCTCGAGAGTTTGGTTCAAAGGAATTTGGCACAAATATGGAACTTGAAGGGGTTCTCCAGTCATAGCAAGTGTTCCAGTAAGACTGACTTCCTGAGGCATGAGAAAGCCAGTATTACAAGCAAAACATGTTGGGGGTTAATTTCTTGTGTTTTTAGCCATCAAATTGACACATTTAAGCCAAAAATGTACATGTTTAAGACAAAATGTGACTTTTTTATGGGCAAAGGGCAAGTTCAAGCATTAAAGAGGTAATGCTGAAAATATTTCATACCCTCCCTCACGTTGCTAGTAGTGGTGTAAAAGCCGATGAATCCAATTAAGCCTACATTTTGTATATGGAAAGCTCAACAAACAGCTAGAATATCAGCTTTTTAGGAAAATACATTTCACTTTCATTTTTGGTACTTCTTAGTTATCATTTACTGATTGTTAGCAGCTGTTTTATTCATCTTTGGTTTGCATATTTATACCTAATATAAATGAAAGTGAACCTGTCATTTTTTCCTCCACACCATCCTGTCCCTCGCCTGCCTGCCCCTGACAGGAAGTGGGGAGGGGTGAGGGATTTGGATGAGTGTGCAGGAGAGAGGACTGACACAGGCACACACATGCTGCAGCTGCCCTCCCTCTTTTGGGACTCACTTCATGCTGCTGGCAGGAGGCAGGTAATGTAAAGTAAACTATTATAAACTACTGAAATGATTCAGAATGCAATGCTGACAAAGGCATTTTTAAAATCAGCATTGCATAGGCTCTTGGAACCTGTCGCCAGTTGAGGATGACATTCCTGGTGACAGGTTCACTTTAAGCTGCAATTTTTATTACTCTGCTTAGTAAATATCAAGGCCATGACAATGCCTCAAGACTTATCAGACTGAAAATACATAATGAAATATTTATTAAATCAAGAACAAATATAATTTATTAGGAAATTATATAACATTGAGGGTATGTTTTGATACAAAGGATACAATAACTTTATTATAAAGCATTTGATGTCTTGTGTAGCTTTTATAACAGTATATATGTTTTCCATTTATGTTTTTTAACTATACATAAAAATGTGAGAGAAATAGTTGGTAGCTGACATAGATTCACGGGGAGGGGGAGAATTATCATGGTTTTCATGCCAGTTTTCTGAAATACAAGCCATGAAAAGGTCTCAATTCCTGATGCATGATTCCCCCTTACCTGCACCACATCTAGGCTAAGCGGTCAGGAAGTAGGAAGAACAGAGGCAGAGTGAGATGAGGTGGCGCAGGTTAAAGCACAATTCAGACAATGGCATAGAATTATTCCAGCCACTTAATCTTAGAACATCTGCTGCAACTTGTGTATAATATGATAAATTCCCGCCAGAGTATATAGGCAAGAGCAGAGCCAGGAACATAAATAGCGTATTGTCAGCTGTAAGTAACACCTTTTACACTGCTCCAAACTTGGTTCAACAGAAATACACGCTTCATAGTGTTTACTGGGGATAACCCTAATTTGGTTACCTATGCCGCAATTATAGTGAAATTAAAAAATTAAGTGTCAATGACTAACTCCACTTTGAAAACTACATCCAACATGGAATTTATCAAGGGGGATTTTAACTCCACATATAAGACATAGGTGTAAAATGAAAATTCCAAATGTACTACAACTGAACAATGTTAGTGCTCTATATATTGTGCCCTGATCATGACACTTTGAGAAATCTGCTCTATAGTTACCATGATCTGTTTCCAGATTTTAGAATAAATTGGTTTCCGGTTTTGAGTCTGTTGGGGACTGTGGTGTTCCTGTGTGGACTGAGCCTGCTGCTGAAGCAAGGCTACACGATTTGAACTCCTAGTGCAAATATTAGTGTTGGTGTGTTTAGTTCTCCTGGTGAGAAGAGTTATTGCTGCATCGGCTTCTTAACTTGTTCTGCAGCTCTTTCAGTCATTCCATCGCTATCAGAACTATCATACTCTTCTATTTTAACCTGGGCTTTAGAAAAGCCACCCTTAGCCTTTAAACCAAATTGACTTCAGGGTTGATCTCTACACTCTCTTCAGAGGTAGTTTCAGCATCAGTCACTGGACATGACCTATCACTAACATTTTCCACATTGTTGCTTTTCCTTATTCTATACTTATTGGAAAGTCTTCTATCCTATCAGTAGGCATTGGTTGGCATCCACTGCATTGCAGTGAGAGGACTATTAAATGGGGAGTCTGCACTAAGCATATCTGTTTCACTGATTATATCATGTTGACAATTGTTGAGAAAACAGTTTTCTTGAACTCCTTGCTTGCGGGCTTAATGGATCTCAGCACATCTTCATCCGAAAAAAAGAGGAAGGATAACTGCTCTCCAAGATTTCAAGGTATAGTTCAGTTTCTAAAGTCACTGGAAAACATGTCATTTCCTCCATTGAAAGTGATGCTTTTGCTTCCACACTGCAACTCTGAGCTTAAGAGAGACCCCAACCTTGAATCAATTCATTATGTTTAGACATTTTTCCCCCTAAGCGTGCAGTCCTCACAAAGCTGATAAGCTCAGACCACAACCGCCGACCACCATCATTCATTCATCTATAGATCACTACGATTACGCTGATACCAGACCACACGCTCAGTGTGTTACAGCAGAGTCCTGCTAGAAGCGTGACCCTGACAAGCGTGACCGGGGCATGTAAGGGGTTAACATCTGAGATTGGAGGAATCTCCTATCGCAAGTGTTAGAGGTGGGTGCCGGCTATAATATACAGCAGAAACGCGCAGCTTCTGGTGCCGAATCCATTCTGGAGCTGGTGCC
Organism: Engystomops pustulosus; assembly: GCA_019512145.1. NCBI lineage: Eukaryota > Metazoa > Chordata > Amphibia > Anura > Leptodactylidae > Engystomops > Engystomops pustulosus. Next base: position 97,696,342 of record CM033642.1, on the reverse strand, counting down.
AGAAGCTTGACGTTATAGTACTGCAAAATGCAGGAACACACATCCCGCCATGCAGTACAATTACGCCACATGTTGGGAAGGGGTTAAAAAATGAAAATCAAAACAGTATGATGAATGGGAAAATCACATAAAGTTTGGATAAGAATTTGAAATCAGGGTTTTGCAGTATCACAGGAAGTCACATGTACCATACGCAAGAAGAAAACTATAGATAAGGTAATCACATGTTTGAAAACTCAAAAAAATATCTAAGCTAAGGAGGATTATAAAGCAATATGCTGAAGGAGACCAGATGGATGTTAGGTTCAGAGTGCAGTGGGATGTATGAGATAGACCAGTGTGGATAAAGGTAATTTTAAAAACCAGGTAAGATATACAAATACAGAAAGAAAAAGAGCATAACAGAGCTGCAATCCTGTTAGACCTCTACAGTTATGAAGAAAGAGTTAGGATACACATATATAAAAAAGAAAACAGAAACACAAGTGATGAGATGGGAAATGGAGTTCAACAAAATTAACTTTCTTTATATTACATGTAAAGCTGTTGGACACTATCAATAAATCTCTTCCGTTAGACATGTATCTCCATGTATATACATCTGTACCTTTGCCTCCTTTGTGAGCTTCATCCTTTCCCTGTTCTCACAATGGTGCTCTCTGCACACATAAACAACTTCCTGTTTCTGTCAACTTCACCCACTGTGCCTCTTTCTCTCACAGTCCCCACAGTCATCAGTCTTTAAATATGTAAACAAAGATCCATGTAGTGTTTGCAGACAGCACTAAAGTAAGTAGGAGGAAGCTGAATCACTTGATGAACATTCACATTAAGAGTGAACAACCCGTTTAATTTTTATTCATTCACTTTGCATTTTGTTAACCCAGGTCTTCAACTTAAAAGCTGTTTGATTGTTTTCAGATAATTTCCATGTATTTTGGTGTGTTGAAAATCAAAAAATATTAACATCAGGACTTGCCAGAAACCTAAAGTTGTATTCTATGTTATCGGCATACTTTGTATACTTTGGACTAAAACTTGGAGATCAAGATAAAGTTTGGGTGCTTCATAAAGTGTGCACAGGGTGTGTTGAGGATGTCTAAAATTGGTAAAAGGGTAAGAAAAAAGCTTTCCTTTGTGGGATTCTCATGGTTTAGTGTTACTTTTGCTCATGCAATGTAAAAGGGTTTAATTCCAAATGGAAGCCTTTCAATTCATATCCCAATCTTTACTTTGCAAGTCATACCATTCCTTATGGCCAGAAAAGCAGAAATTTATTATTACCATGAGTGTCTTTTTGATGGTTCAGGCAACATGAAAAGGAGTTTGTTACACACTTTGCCCAGTAAGACAACTTGGTTTAGTTGGACCAGACATTAGAAGTTAATAAAGAGTTTGTTAATAACATGACAGATCCTCAAAAAGAAAGTGAAGTACATTAAGAGAGGTTGTTTTAGGCAACAAAAAAGATCATGACTATGAAAATATAATCAGAAGAATGCAGAAAGCATTCAAACTTTTGTTTGTCTGATGAGTTTGGAAGTGCATTTGTCCATTCCCACCTAACCTACTTCGCAAAAAATTTGGCATCTGTGAGTAAAGAGCAAGGTGAACAATTCCATTAGGACATTAAAGAGATGGAAAGAAGAAGGGAAAATGGAGCATTACAATGATGGCAAACTACAAAGACATTCCAGATGCTACTCACAAGCTTAAATGTACCAAGAAGAGCCTCACAGGAAAAAATTATGTATTTTAGTGAGTCTTAGTGAGCTTTAACATGGAACCAAAATTGTCAAGAAATGTGATGTCTTTTGACATACCGTAGGTCTTTTTTGCCTTTGGCACACCAAAATAAATAAATATATAAAAAATAAAATAAAAAAGCTCCTGAATTTTTTTTGCAGACCAGTGTATTTCATGTAATACATGGACACTTGTATTAATGAAGGATTATAACTCTGTAGTATTTTTCCTCAGCTACCAAGAACTTTTGCTCTGCACATTGTAGATCTGATGTGAAACATCTCATCATTTTATTTTATCTAAGTAAATACAATATTACCGTATGTATTAATGTTTTATCATAAATTTAATTTCCATACTTTTCCATATTCCATACAGTACAAAATTCATTTTCTAATGAGATGTAACATTTATAAACCAATTGTGTTATATTATTTTGGCAGCTTAAGTGAAGGAGAATGATGTTTTATGTACCCTATGAATTTACATATTGTGATTGCTGCAATGGTCATGTTTGACACCCTGGGTATTACATAGTCCCATTTACCTACAGTGAATTCCTGTTGAAAGACTGTGCAGTGATCATTATAATTTTTCTTTTGAAAATGTAAATTGAAACTGTATGAACTGTTGTTTTTCAAAGAAAATTAGACAGATGTTCCAACTGTGATTTACAGAGCAATGTACTTACAAGTTACAGGAAGCCAACAATTAACATGCAATGCATATGTCAGCTTAATGAATGACTTCAGTTAACATGTGGCATTTGGCCTGTGATAAAAATCCAGAACACTGTCAGTAAGGGATTTTAAAAGCTTGATATGAACATGCTTTATATAAATGGAAGTCTATGCAGGATGTATAAGATGTGTATACTTCTATACATAATGTACAGTATATGTAATAGGTAGAATCTTAAAATGATACAGAAAATATTCAGACCCCATTACATTTTTCAATCTTTGTTCCATTGCAGCCAATTGGAAAGATCAAAAAAGTTCTATGTAGATATTTTTGCTAATTTATTAAACAAGAAAAACTGAAATATCACAAGGTTATAAGCATTCAGACCCTTTTATATGACACTCATATTTAACTCACATACTGTCACATGCTGGACTTGAATAGGAAAGGCACACACAGTGCATGTTAAAGCACATGAGAATTATGAGATCTAAGGAACTACCCAAGGTGCTCAGATACAGAATTGTGGTAAAGCACAGATCTGTCAAAGGTTACAAAAGAATGTCTACAGTACTCAAGGTTCCTAGGAGCACGGTGGCCTCCATATTACTTAAATGGAACAAGCTTGGGATGACCACAACTCTTCCTCGGCCTGACCGTCCAACCAATCTAAGCAATCTAAGAGCTGTGGTGAGAGAGGTAAAGAAGCCCACAGCCACTGTGGATGAGCTCCAGAGATGCTGTAGGAACATGTGAGAAAGTTCCACAAAGTCAAGTATCACTGCATCCCTCCACCAGTCAGGGCTTTATGTCAGAGTGTGCTGACAGAAGCATCTCCTCAGTTCAAGACATATAAAAGCCTGCATACTCTTTGAAAACAAACACATGAAGTTCTCTCAGATGATAAGAAATAATATCCTCTGGTCTGATGAGATGAAGATTGAACCGTTTGGTGCAAATTCTAAGCGGTATATGTGGAGAAAACCAGGCACTGCTCATCACCTGCCTAATACAATCGGGTGCTCTGGACTTCAGATGCCAAAGTTTCACCTTCCAAAAAGACAATTTACTTACCCGGTCCTGTCGCGGTCCCTGATCCGGACGGTCCAACAAAGATGAAGTCCGGCGCGATTCACCAACATCGTGCGGCCGAGATCCTGCATGTGTCACTTCCCCGCTGAGGTCCGCTGGAGTTCACCTTCTTCTTCGTTGTGACACAATTGTTGTCCGAATCTGCCAGATCGTCTGAAGGTACCGCCCCCCAATTTGTGTCACGTGAAAGCCGGCGCCGTTGTGCCAAAAATCCAATCCTGTGTACCAAAGACCCCTGTTAAATGCGTCGCAACACAGAAATCGTCAGGAAACCCGATGAAAATGTGTTCCACGGACCCTTAGTAAATGAGCCCCAATAATCCTAAACTAAGCTAAGATCACAAAGCAGTTGCTTCAGAACAAATCTGTGACCATTCTTGACTGGCCCAGCTATAGCCCTGTCCAGAACCTAATTAAACGTCTCTAGAGAGACTTGGAAATGACTGTCCACCAGCATTCACCATCCAACCTGAAGGAACTGGAGGGGACCTGCAAGGAGAATGGCAGAGGATCCTCAAATCCAGGTGTGAATCTTTCCCAAAAAGACTCATGGTTGTACTAACTCAAAAGGTGCTTCTACTCAATCCCGAGCAGAGGGTCTGAATACTTATGACCATGTGATATTTTAGTTTTTATTGTTTACGAAGTTAGCAGAAATATCTGTATTTTTTTTTCTTTTTTGTGGCTGCAATGAAACAAAGGATGAAAAATGTAAAGGGTCCTGAATGCTTTCCAGACCCACTGTACAGTTCAGTAAAATTCTAATTCATACATTTCTCTCATTTAATTTCTCATCCAGAAATAAATCAAAAGTTTATGTACAACTAAAAGTTTATGACCTACTATTTGAAAATTCTGAGAGTGTGTTTGATGTTTTAGGTGACTTTTTAGTATAACTTGCCATGTACATAAATACTGTAGACAGTAGTAGAAAACTTGTTTGCCCATTGTCACGAGTGCACCCGTGCCTCTCCAGGTTCCGGTGCACGGCTGCTCTCACCTCCCCCGGCTCCAGCGGCTTCCTCCGCAGCTCCCGCGGCTCGGCGCGCGCGTGCCGGCTTGCTGAGATTTATAGGGCCAGTGCACCAATAATTGGCGCTGGCCTGATGTAAATTCCAGCCTCTTCCTATTGCCCTTGATGGATCTTCAAGTCTTCCCATGAAGAGAAAGCTCTCCTGTGATTCCTGCGTTCCTGTGATTCCTGTGTGCCAGTCCGTTCTTGTGGTCCTGCATTCCTGTGTGCCAGTCCGTTCCTGTGGTCCTGCGTTCCTGTATGCCAGTCCGTTCCTGTGTGCCAGTCCGTTCCTGTGGTCCTGCGTTCCTGTGTGGCAGTCCGTACCTGTGGTCCTGCGTTCCTGTGTGCCAGTCCGTACCTGTGGTCCTGCGTTCCTGTGTGCCAGTCCGTACCTGTGGTCCTGTGTTCCTGTGTGCCAGCTCCTGTGATTTCTGACGTGAGTGGTGTCTCCTGTATTACTACCTTGGCAGCCACCTTGGGCTAGTCGCACCTGTGGAACGACCTGGTGGAATCCCGCCGCAGCAAGTCCATCCCGCTTTGCGGCGGGCTCTGGTGAACACCGGGGTTCCACTTAGACTCCGGTCCCAGGTCGGCTAGTACCACCTCCCGCGGTGGTTGGTTCTAAGGGTAACAACTTTTCCGACAACCCTGTCATTCTACGGTCAATCTGTCTCTTGTCTGTAAACAGTCCTGTTGTCCGTCTGCAAAGAACCTTGGAAAATACTGGCTTCTGAGAGATAGACAACGCAGAAATGTCTCATTGTACTATATCAGTCTTCAGTGCATCACTGTGCAGACAGAGACTCTGGACCTGGTCCATATTAGTGTGGGTTTTTTTTGATGCAGCCGTTGGGAAAAACCTTTATTCGATTTCAGATGCTAAACAAGTCCACCCTGCCCATTAGCTTTTGGTGATTTCTGAATAAATTGTTATAATATACAAATTTATTTGCTAAAGTTGATACTGTAGTAAATCAGATAACATGCCTATACATGTCATTCAACCCCTCAAACGACAATCCCAACATAAAGTATAATTTGTAAAGGCTTAATCAAGCAGTCGTAACCTAGGGACACTTACTCATAGTCCCCAACATGACTGTGGCATCCTTTGTGTATCCCATGACCTCCTTCGTGTAAAATAACCTTTCAAAACTCAGCTAATTCCCTGGAATGGCTCTGGAGGGTGTTACCCCACAGCCCCTCTGTATTACTAGCTGGTACACTGTGCAGGAGCAAATCCCTCCTCCCACCTGCTCCTTTATCAAACCTCCTTATCTCTCTGCCCTTGCTTTAATAAAATAGTAAAAATACGAAATCAAAATGTTGAGAAGAATACAAAAGGGGGAAATTAGCTTCGGTTGAGAAGGAAGTATAGCGAATACTCAAAAGGTGGGGATGAAGGGCAAGGAATGACACCATTGTTAGGGATAATTGACCGCACAATATAACAGCCTGTAAGCTACAGTAAGAGGGTGCTCTGAAACTCTCAATTAAAATAAATCCCTCTTTAGGCAGCTATAATTGTGTTAAATATGACAGATCTTGTTGTGTTAACTAATATAAGTTTTTTAGAAATTGAGGTGAATTTTTTTGGATGTCAGGGCAGTTTGTTTATGAGCTGCTGATGGAGAAACTGAAACTTGGTTGCCCTTGGGCCTTTGGATAGATGTTAAAAAAAAAATTCTACGGGCACTTCTTTTTCACCATCATAATTTGAAAAGGTTTATTTTATCAGCTATCTACCTATCATCTATCTCATCTGATCTCATACGAATATACCTATCTACTCTCTCTATCATCTATTATCTGTCTCTCTCGTTTTACTTACTCATGGGATTTTTGTTAACTGTGAATTCCATTTCCAAGGGGATTGCACCTGGAAACTTGAGCCAGGAGTCTGAATCAACTGCCAATTTTAAAATAATCTTCTACCTTTTCTCCTAACACTCCTTTGCTGGATAGCCGAAAGAGAATTGCAACACTCCACTAAGCTATTTATCTATTCTAAAATTTAGGCACAAACATTCATTGGTTGCCCCAAACAATGAAGCAATAACGAGACATCTTTTTAAATCAAGCTAGGGCCACCTACACTGTGACAGAACTGATTGTAACTCTCCTCTTTAGTTGGCCACCCACCCATAATAAATCCCCCCATTGGTATGGCTCTACCAGTGTCCATGGCTGTTTGTTGTAATTTGGCCCCTTTATTCAAATGACTTTTCCATGGTTATTCCTATTATTATTGTTATGGGAAGCCTACAATAATACTTTACCTATCCAGGCCCAAGCCTTTGAAAGATAAGTACATGCAACATTGTCTATACGAAAGATGTTTATACACAGAGATGCCCTAGTAAAGCTAATCACTAATTTGGTTCACCTATTTTTTCATAAATAGATTTAAAATATAAATCAACCACAATTTCCCAATAACTTTAGTACAAATGTCACGGACACAAACTCAAAAACACTTGGGTAATTAAGCCTGCTAAGGTTATAACCCGATTAAAGTGTACCATGGCTGGTTTAGAAAAAAAGGCCTTGGTCATAAAGGCGCAAATGAGCTTGTCACTTGGGGTTAAACATCTTTTTATGTTTTATTTTAGTTTGATTGAAACCGTGATAAAATACTGTATTTTTCAATTAAAGTTTTCTGAATACATTGTTGTATATACAGTACTTCAAAGATTGACTTGGAACAACTCTCAGGATAATTTCTCTCTTCTTCATCAGACAACAGGTTATTGTTCACAGCTATATGTTCTATTGAACTATGGTCCTGAAGGTAATTATTTCACAGTGATGCCCGTGCCCCAAGAGCATCTGTAAGAAGATTAACTAAGTGATGTTAGTTTCAAACACATTTTCCTTTCCTTATTTTACTGGTGAAGGTTTTCATTGTCATTGGGCAACCATTTTAAGGCAACAAAATAACATTTCTTATAACATGCTTTAAAATTGCTTGCCCATTATTTAGCAATTTTTGTGGCCGCATTCCCTCTTCTTCTACAAATTGTTAAATCTTTACGTCATTTGCATTTAAATAGAAGTTTTTCATATTCCTATAATAAGATTACACTGACTCCCTTTATCTATATCTGTATCCTGATAGCTTTGTGGAAGAAAAAACATACTTTTTTGTTCTAATCCAAAAATAACCCAATGGGAACATTTTGAGTTCAAGGATCTTAACAAACGGACTGAAAGACCAGTATATTAAGCATATTCTCAAGCTTAAAGGGAGTCTGGAGCTAATGGATATTAAGATAAAGATCCTTTTAGAAGATACACCTCTGTCTAGCAGTGCATTGAGCTTGTTCTATCAGTGTAACTCTATGGAAATTTTTGTGACAGAACAATCTTTGAGCAAATCCTTGGCTGACAGCAGGTAAATGTGTAGCTCAAGGTATTACTAATGCCTCAGAGAGTGAAGGTTGTTGTTTAATTCCTGTAGGAACCTCAAAGCAAATTATTTTGGAAACATTAATTATTTAGAGACTTTGTGGTGATTTGTTTTGCCTTACGTGAAGGGGCATATATATCTCGCCCCTCCCCCGCCAGTTTTACCGTTTGGCCCTAACCCGCAAACCAACTAGGTATGTCAGGATGGGGAGCATAGGGAAAACTTGCAGCAAATACAAGCAAAACAATGCCAGTTCATACTGAATTGACAGAGTTTACATTTACACAACCCTTTTTAACTGGATTCATTATATTGGATATGGGCGCAGGACTTCCGCTTGGGAATTTTAAGTCTTTTCATTAAAAATGGCCAGTGTTAATTCCTCCCCTTCATCTCAGACTGAAGGAATACCATAATTGGAGGACGTATAGGATTTCCCTACTGGCATAGCGCAACATTTACTCAAAGGATCCCGGCACTCATCTGCTGGACTCTTTTCAGAGAGGATTTCCTGCATGACGAACACTACTACTGAAAACAGAAGCCACTGTTACAGGGTGAAAGAGTCACGTTAAGGAAAGAAGTCAACAATGAACGTCTTTGCAGTTGGAAATATGTAATTTGGGGACTGCTGTAATTATGCTTTGCAAGTGCAATGTTACCCCCCACCGGGGCTGACCTCTGGGTGGGGGCAGCTTGGTTCCCAGGACCAGAGTGCGACTGCAGTGTAGCTTGCACCAAAATGTGTTCATGGTGGTTTGGCCCACGAAGTAGGTCTTGATTCACGCCCAATCAAGGACCAGGGAATTCAAGAAGTAAGGGTAGGTCACAGTACAGATAATGTATCCCTCTTGAGTCACTCCATTATGTGTGGGGTAACAGATCTCATAGGCAGGTTGTGAAAGGGAAGGCCGCAAGGTCATAATGGATCACCCTTAGATACGAAAAAACTTGAAAATTAAAATTACTCACAATCTTTTTAATTCACTCTGGCCAAAACAGCAGCATGGTAAAGGCTGTAGAATGGTCCTTCCCTCAGCACACACAAAGGCAGTGTATTGGTTGCTGTGGAATCACAAATTTGGAAAGTACCTCACCTTAGCCTGTGGTCAGAGGTCTAGTAATAGGCGGATGGCCTCTGCTGTTTTGGGCACAATGTGGCAGTCTCTTGGAATTAGCGCACAGAGATGTAGACTTAGGACACTGCAATCTTTCTGAAGACGGAAAGGCTAAGACAAGCAAAAAGACCCATCACTTTGAATCACCGAAGAAACCAATTTTGAAAAGTGAATCAAAGCTCATGCAGTCTCCAAAATATCAGCATGTAAACATCAGCATGTCCACATAAAATTACTCCTTTATACTGAAGCATGAAAAATTTCTTAGCGTCAGATATGGCCAAATGAAAAGAGTTTCATTTTTTTTACATTTATTAAAACATAATAAAACTCTGTGTAATTTGGTTATCCAGGGTATCGTACCGACCCAAGAAAAAGTAAAGGTGTCATTTGGAGCACACATTTCAGCCGTAAAAACTGTGTCCACAAATTTCATCACATTTGGAATTTTTTTCCTACTTCCCATTGCACGGCATGAATTGACATGCTCTCACTAGAAATATAGTTCACACAGAAAACAAGCCATTCTACAGCCTCCTAAACAGAAAAATAAAAGTTTGGATTTTTTAAAGAGGGGAGAGTGAAAACTGGAAACACATCAAACAAAATGTCATCGTCTTTAATGGGTTAAAGAGACAGACATCTAAGGGGACATAGAGAGCTGGCCACGCTTCCTATCACCCAGGAGACTAACTGTCCAGTAGGACATTACATATGAAAATTGTTATGTCATTACCCTCCATTAAAACCAGTAGTTGCATCTGACATACTCCCATGTTTAAAAATCCCTAACTTTTTATTTGTCTGTTACAGAGGTTTGTTCGGAGGGCTTGTTTTTTTGTGTCAAATTGTATCTTCCTAGTAATAGCATTTCATATTTCATGTCATGCACTGGGAAGCTGTTTTTGTTGTTGAATGGCTAAATACCAGCAAGCATTATATTAATTAATGGATTCATTTGTGATCAATAACCAAAGATGTATCCCGAGCGTTTGGTTCCAGGAATTTGCACAAATATGGAACTTGAGTGGTTTCCCAGTCCATAGCAAAGTGTTTCCAGTACGACCCTGACTTCCTGAGCATAGAAAGGCCAAGTATTACCAGGCAAAACATGTTGGGGGTTAATTTTCTTGTGTTTTTAGCCATCACAATTGACACATTTAAGCCACAATGTACATGTTTAAGACAAAATGGTGGACTTTTTTATGGGCAATGGCAAGTTTTCAAGCATTGAGATGTAAATGCTGAAATATTTCATACCCTCCCCTCACGTTGCTAGTAGTTGTGTAAAGCCGATGATCCTATTAGCCTACATGTTGTATATGGAAGCTCACAACAGCTCCAAATATCGCTTTTTAGGACATACCTTTCACTTTCATTTTTTGGTACGTCTAGTTATGATCATTTACTGATTGTTAGCAGCTGTTTTAATTCATCTTTGGTTTGCATATTTATCCTATATAAATTACAGTTAACCTGTCTTCTTTACTCCACACATCCTGTCCCTGTCTGGCGCTGTCCTGTCCCTGACCGGAAGTGGGGGGGGGGGTGAGGGGTTGGATGAGTGGGCAGGAACGAGGACTGACACAGGCACACACCAGGCTGCATCTGCCCTCCCTCTTTTTGGGACTCACTACATGCTGCTGGCAGGCGCAGTTATTTAAAAGTAAACTATTCTAAACTAACTGAAATGATTCAGAATGCAATGCTGACAAGGCATTTTTTAAAATCAGCATTGCATAGGCTCCTTGAACCTGTTCGCATTGAGGATGACATTCGGGTGACAGTTTAAGCTGCGATTTTTATTACTCTGCTTAGTAAATATCAAGGCCAGCATAATGCCTCAAGACTTATCAGACTGAATGAATATGCATAATGAATATTATTAAATCAAGAACAAATATAATTTATTTAGGAAATTATATAACATTGAGGGTAGTTTTGATACAAAGGATACACTAACTTTATTATAAAAGCATTTGATTTCTTGTGTAGGCTTTAATAACAGTATTAGTGTTTTTCCACTTTATGTTTTTTACTATACATAAAAATGTGAGAGAAATAGTTTGTAAGCTGACATAGATTCACGGGGAGGTGGAGAATTATCACAGGTTTTCATGCCAGTTTTCTGAAATACAGCCATGAAGGGCTCAATTCCTGATGCCTGATTCCCTTACCTGCACCCATCTCGGCTAAAGCGGTCAGATAGGAAAACAGAGGCAAAGTGAGTGATCCGACGCAGGTTAAAGCACCAATCAGACATGGCATAGAATTATTGCCAGCCACTTAATCTAACACATCTGCTGCAACTTGTGTATAATATGAATAACTTCCAGCCAGAGTATATCGGCAGAGCAGAGCCAGAACCTAAATAGCGTATTGTCAGCTGTAAGTAACACCTTTTACACTGCTCAACTGGTCAACAGAAATACACGCTTCATAGTGTTTTACGGGGGATAACCTAATTTTGGTTTACCTTATGCCGGCAATTATAGTGAAATTAAAAAATTAAGTGTCAATGACTAATCCCACTTTGAAAACTAACATCCAACATTAATTTATCAATGGGGCGGAGTTAAACAACGAGTCCACATATAAGAACAAAGGTGTAAAATGAAAATCCGGGGAATGTCTACAACTGAACCTTTGGTCTCCTAGTAATCTTGTTGCCCTGGACAGCATGACCACTTTGATGAAACTTCTCTATAGTGGTAACGCCATTATTGATCTGTTTCCAGATTTTAGAAACACACGTACATGGGTGGACTAAGTTGTTGGTGGGGGGGTGTGGGGTGGGGGGGGGGGTTATAATAAACACCAATTGTTTACCGCCGTTCCGTTTTGAGATCTGTTTGGTACTGTGGGTTTTCCTGACAATCTGTGTGGACTGAGCCTGCTCGAAGCAATGGGCTCCACCTATTTGGAACGTCCTATGTGCAAAGATATTAGTTTTGGTGTGGTTTTAGTGGCAGTTAGCTCCTATGTGAGAAGAGTTATTGCTTCATCGGTCTTCGTTAACGAAACGCTTTTTCGTGATCTCTGAGAGCTCTTTCAATAGTGGTCCTGAGGTTCCCATCCAACACCCCATCCAGAATCACCAGCCACAGGTCTGAGAGTGAAGGGTTATGGAGGCCCAAATAGGGTTGTGTCCAATGAAGGAGCTGCAGTCTCGTCAGGTAGGAAAAAAGGTGCAGCGGTCCCGATGCTCCCCGTGGGCTCTCCTGTGGCTTCTCGTTTATTGACACCTTATTTCTTTTATAACCTCCTTGGGGGGAGGTCATGGGGGGGTCGGACATAACAGGGGGGGCCAGGGGGGGTGGGCGTTGGGTGCGGGCGCTGTTGTATCCATAGCCGCTCCCAGAAGTTTTCCTTTCCTTTTTACGTTTACGTCTCGAGCTCTCCCCCGTCTCGATCTAGGGGGTTTCAAGGTATTTCCCATCAGTCACTGGACATGACCTATCACTTAACTTTTCCACAGTGTTGCTTTTTCTTTAATTCTATACTATTGGAAAGTCCTTCTACCCTATCAGTAGCATTGGTTGGCATCCACTGCATTGCAGTAGAGACTATTAATGGTGAGTCTCCTTAAGCATATCTGTCACAGATTATATTGTTTGGAACAATTGTTGAGAAAACAGTTTTCCTTGACTCTTTGCTTGTGGGCCTTAATGGATCTCATCACATCTTCAATCCGAAAAAAGAGGAAGCTACTGCTCTTCCAAGATTTAGGTATAGTTTCATTTTCTAAAGTCACTGGAAAACATTCCAGTTTTCCCTTCTCCATTTGAAAGTGATGCTTTTGCTTCACACTGCAACTCTGATCTTAAGAGAGCCCCCACCTGTGGAATCATTCATTATGTGTTAGACATTTTTCCCCATAAGCGTGCAGTCCTCACCAGCCGATAACTCAGACCACACCGCCGACCACCATCATCATTCATCTATAAGATCACTACGATTACGCTGATCCCTGACCACACGCTCAGTGTTTGTACAGCAGAGTCCTGCCTAGAAGCGGACCCCTGACAAGCGGACCGTGGCATGTAAGGTGTTCACATCGAGATCGGAGTAAGCCTCCTATCGCGGGTGTTAGAGTGGGTGCTGGCTATAATCTACACAGAACCCGCATCGTCTGGGTGCCGATCCATTCTGGAGCTGGTGCCAGAAGCTTGACGTTATAGAGTACTGCAAAATGCAAGGAACCACAATCCCGCCATGCAGTACAATAGCCAAATGTTTGGGAAGGGGTTTAAAAAATGAAAAGCAAAACAGTATGCTGAATGGGAAAATCACATAAAGTTTGGATAGCAATTTGAAATCAGGGGGTTTGGCAGTATCACGAGGAATTCCATGTACCTACCAAGAAGAAAACTATAGATAATGTAATCACATGTTTTGAAAACTCAAAAAAATCTCTAACTAAGGAGGATAGAAAGCAATAGCTGAGGATAACAGATGGATGTTATGTTCAGATTGCAGTGGGATGTAATGAGATAGACCAGTGTGATAAAGATAATTTTAAAAACCATTAAGATATACACATACATAAAGAAAAAGAGCATAACAAGCTGCAATCCTGTTAGACCTCTACATTTATGAAGAAAGAGTTAGATAACACATATATAAAAAGAACATAAACAGCAAGTGAGAATGTGGGAAATGGACGTTCAACAAAAATTAACTTCTTTATATTACACATTAATCTGGTTGAACACTATCAATAAATCTCTCCGTTAGACATGTATCTCCCATGTATATACATCTGTACCCTTTGCCTCCTTTGTGAGCTTCATCTTCCCTGTTCTCACAATGGTGCCTCTGCACACATAACAACTTCCTGTTTCTGTCAACTTCAACCCACCTGTGCTCTTTCCTCTCACAGTCCCCACAGTCATCATCTTTAAATATGTAAACCAAGCTCACTGTAGTTTTGGCAGACAGCACTAAATTAAGTAGGAGAAGCTGAATCACTTGATGAACATTCAACATTACGAGTGAACAACCCGTTTAATTTTTATTTATTTATTCATTCACTTTGCAGTTTGTTTAACCACCAGGTCTCAACTTAAAAGCTGTTTGATTGTTTTCAGATAATTTTCATGTTTTGGTGTGTTGAAAATCAAAAAATATTACATCAGACTTGCCCAGAAAACCTAAAGTTGTATTCTATGTTATTGCGGCATACTTTGTATACTTTGGACTAAAACCTTGGCGATCAATATAAGTTTGGGTGCTTCATAAATTGTGCATAGGGTGTGTTGAGATGTCTAAAATTGGTTTCAGGGTAAGAAAAAAGCTTCCTTTGGTGGGATTCTCGTGTTTGGTGTTACTTTTGCTCATAGTAATGTAAAGGGTTTAATTCCCAAATGGAAGCCTTTCATTTCATCGCCCAATCTTTACCTCTTGCAAGTCATCCATGCCGTATGGCCGGACAAAGCAGAAATTTATTATTCCATGAGTTCTTTTTTGAGGTTTCAGGCATCATGAAAAGGATTTGTTACACACTTTGCCCAGAAGACAACTTGGTTTAGTTGGACCAAACATTAGAAAGTTTGGTGTATTTTGTTTGGCACAGACATAGAGTTACCGTATATCCTGGAGTATAAGCCAACCCTAATTATAAGCCGAGACCCCTTTTTACCACCAAAAACTGGGAACCTATGACTCGAGTATAAGCCGAGGGGGCAAATGTCATTGTTCACAGCCTCCCGTATTAGCCGCCAGCCCGCCTGCCCCCACTAGTATACAGCCAGCCCAGCCTGCCCCCAGTAAGTATACAGCCAGCCCATCCTGCCCCCAGTAGTATAACCTGGCAGCCCAGCCTGCCCCCTTAAGTTACAACAGCCTTCCCAGCCTGCCCCCCAGTGTATACAACCTGCCCCACCTGGCCCCCAGTAGTATACAGCCAGCCCAGCTTGGCCCCCCTTAAGTACAAAGCACAGCCCAGCGCCCCTTAAGGTATCCAGCCAGCCCCGCCCTTCCCCCTAAGTAACAGCCGGCCCAGCCGCCCCAGTAGTAATACAGCCTGCCCATCCTGCCCCCTTAATTTCTAATACAGTCAGCCACCTGCCCCCTTAAGTATACAGCCAGCCAGCCTGCCCCCTTA
This sequence comes from Engystomops pustulosus, assembly GCA_019512145.1. Lineage (NCBI taxonomy): Eukaryota > Metazoa > Chordata > Amphibia > Anura > Leptodactylidae > Engystomops > Engystomops pustulosus. The sequence goes on along the minus strand of CM033642.1, from coordinate 97,681,172 downwards.
ATATATCAGCCTGCCCAGCCTGCCCCCTAAGTATACAGCCTGCCCCCAGTAAGTATACAGCCTGCACACAGCACTAACAAAAAAAACAAAAACTTATATACTCACTCCCCTCCGGGTGGCCCCCGATGTCCGCGCTGCTCCCCCGATGTCCGCGCTGCTCACCCCGATGTCCGCACTGGTCTCTCTGTCTTCTGTCTTCTATCTTCCTCTTTCTCTGTAACGGTAAGCCATGTTTCCCGGTTGGGCAGGCCGCATAGTATGACCGGCTGGTGCTGACATCATACTATGGCGACCGGCCCGGAGAATGAACCAGGCGTCGCCCTGCGGAATACAGAGACCGAGAAGATAGAAACAGAAGAGGACCGCGCGCGGACATCGGGTGAGCAGCGGCGAACATCGTGGGTAGCAGTCGCGGACATCGGCCACCGGAGGGTGAGTATATACGTTTATTATTGTTTTTTAGCGCTGGGCTGCCTAATTGACTTGTGTATAAGCATAGTTGGAGGTTTTTCAGCACATTTTTTTGTGTATATATGGTATAAAGAGTTTGTTATAACATGACATATCCTCAAAAAGAAAGTGAAGTCATTAGAAGAGGTTGTTGTAGGCAACACAAAAGCTCGTGATATAAAATATTTGGAAAATTCAAAAGCATTCAACTATTTTTGTCTGATAGTTTTGAAGTGCTTGTCCATTCCCCCTAACCTACTTCGCTGAAAATTTGGCATCTGTGAGTGAAGAGCAAAGTGAACAATTCCGATTAGACTTAAATAATGGAAAGAAAGGTAAAATGGAGCATTAAATGATTGGCAAACTACAAGACTTCCAGATGCTACTCACAAGCCTAAAATGTACCAGACGGCGCACAGGAAAAATTATGTTTTTAGTGAGTCTTAGTGGGCTTTAACAGGGAACGCAATTGTACACGAATGTGATGTCTTTTGACATACCGAGGTCTTTTTTTGCCTTTGGCACACCCAATAAATAAATAAATAAAAATAAAATAAAAGCTCCTGAATTTGTTTTTGTCAGACCAGTGTATTTCATGTAATGCATGGACACTTGATTAGGAAGGCTTATAACTCGTAGTATTTTCCTCAGCTACCAAGACTTTTGCTCTGCACCTTGTAGATCGATGTGAAGCTCTCATATTTTATTTTATCTAAGTAAATACAATCATTACCCGTATGTATTAATGTTTTTCATAATTTAATTTCCATACTTTTTCATATTCCATACAGTACAATTCATTTTTTACTTAGAATTGTAACATTTATAAACCACCTTGTGTTATATTATTTTGGCAGCTTAAGTGAAGAGAAATGAATGTTTTATGTTACCACATATGTAATTTACATATTGTGATTGCCTGCAATGGTCATGTTTGACACCCTGGGTTATTACCTATCCCTTTAACCTACAGTGAATTCCTGTTGAAGACTGTTCAATTATCATTAATAATTTTTTCTTTTGAAATGAAATTGGAAAACTGTAATGAACTGTTGTTTTCAAAGAAATTAGACAGATGTTCCAACTGTGATTTACAGAGCACTGTACTTACAAGTTACAGGAAGCCAACAATTAACATGCAATGCATTGTCAGCTTAATGCATACTTCAGTTAACATGTGGCCATTTGCCCTGTATAAAAATCCATAACACTGTCCAGTAAGGGATTTAAAAGCTGATATGAACATGCTTTATATAAATGGCAGTCTATTCAGGATGTATAAGATGTGTATACTTCTATACCTAATATCCATTTATGTTAATAGGTCAAATCTTAAAATGATACAGAATATATTCCGACCCCATTACATTTTTCCATCTTTTGTTTCCATTTGCCGCCATTGGAGATTCAAAAAAGTCTATGTAGCTAATTTTTTGCTAATTTATACACAAGAAAAACTGAATTCACACCAGGTTATAAGCCTTCGACCCTTTTATATGACACTCATATTTACCTCACGACTGTCACATGCTGACTTGAATAGGAAGCAAGGCACACACAGTGCATGTTAAGCACATGAGAATTATGAGACTCTAAGGAACTCCAAGGACTCAGATACAGATTGTGGTAAAGCACAGATCTGTCAAAGGTTACACAAGATGTCTACAGCACTGCAAGTTCCTAGGAAGCACATTGGCCTCCTATTTACTTAAATGGAATCAGCTTGGGATGACCACACTCTTCCCCTCGGCCTGACCGTCCAACCATTAAGCATCTAATAGCTGTGGTGAGAAGAGGTAAAGAAGCCCACAGCCACTGTGGCTGAGCTCCAAGATGCTGTAGGAATAACTGTGAGAAAGTTTCCACAAAGTCAGTATCACTGCTAATCCCTACCAGTCAGGGCTTATGCACAGTCGTGCTGACAGAAGCATCTCCTCATTTCAAACATATAAAGCCTGCATACTCTTTGCAAACAAACACATGAACTGATGAGATAATCCTGAGATGAAATTGAACCGTTCGGTGCAAAATTCTAAGTGGTATATGTGGAGAAAACGGCAGGCACTCTCATCACCTGCCTAATACACTCGGTGCTCTGGACTTCGATGCCAAAGTTTCCCTTCCAAAAAGACAATTAACTTAACCCGTGCTGCACGGGCCCTGAAAATCCGGACGTCCTACAAAGATGAAAGTCCGGGCGCGATTCACCAACATCGTGCGTCCGGATCCTGCATGTGTCACTTCCCTCCCCGCTGAGGTCCGCGGAGTTCCACCTTCTTCTTCGTTGTACAACAATTTGCGTGTTAATCCCATGCGTTGTCCGCATCTGCCAGATTCTCCGCAAGGTACCCCGCCCCCCAATTTGTGTCGTGTGAAAGCCTGGGCCGTTTGCGCCAAAATCCAATCGCAGTGCGCCAAGACCCCTGTTAAATGCGGTGCAACACGGAAATCGTCAGGAAACCGATTAAAATGGTTCCGCGGACCCTTAGTAAATGAGCCCCATAAATCCTAACTAACGATGATCACAAAGCAGTTGCTTCAAACAAATCTTGGATCCCCCCCATACTTGACTGCCCACTCTATCCCTGTCCAGAAACCTAATTACAACGTCTCTAGAGAGACTTGGAAGACTGTCCACCACATGCAAACCATCCAACCTGCGGACTGGGGGGACCTGCAGGATAATGGCATAGATCCTCAATCCAGGTGTGAATATTTCCCAAAAAGACTCATGGTTGTACTACCTCAAAAGGTGCTTCTCTCATCCGAGCAGAGGGTCTGAATCTTAGCCATGATATTTTTAGTTTTTATTGTGTACTCGTTAGCAGAAATATCTGTATTTTTTTTTTTCATTTTGTGGCTGCAATGACAAACAAGGAGAAAAATGTAAGGTCCTGATGCTTTCCAGACCCCTGTACAGTTCAGTAAAATCTAATTTCAGACTTTCTCTCATTTAATTTCTCATCCCAGAAATAAATCAAAAGTTTATGTACAACTAAAAGTTTATGACCTACTATTTGAAAATTCTGAGAGTGTGTTTGATGTTTTAGGTGACTTTTTAGTATAACTTGCCATGTACATCAAATACTGTAGACCGTATAGAAAACTTGTTTGCACATTGTCACTAGTGCACCCGAGGGCCTCCTCCATCCAGGTTCCGGTGCACTGCTGCTCTCACCTCCCCCGCCTCTCAGCGGCTTCCTCCGCAGCTCCCGCGGCTTCGCGCGCGCCGGTGCGGCTTGCTGATATTTATAGGGCCGTGCACCAATTTTTTTTAAATTGGCGCTGTCCTGATGTAAATTCCAGCCTCTTCCTATGCCCTGCTGGCTCTTCAAGTCTTCCCATGAAGAGAAGCTCTCCTGTGATTCCCCTCGGTCCTGTGATTCCTGCGTTCCTGTGTTCCTATCCTGCGTTCTGGTGCTTCCTGTGTGCCCTCCGTTCCTGTGATTCCTGTGTGCCAGTCCGTTCCTGGGTCCTAGTTCCCTGTTGCCAGTCCGTCCTGTGGTCCTGCGTTCCTGTATGCCAGCCGTTCCTGTGTGCCAGTCCTTCTGTGGTTCCTGCGTTCCTGTGTGCAGTTCCCGTACCTGTGGGGCCTGCGTTCCTGTGTGCCAGTCCCGTACCTGTGGTCCTGCGTCCGTGGTGCAGTTCCGTACGGTGGTCCTGTTTCCTGTGTCCAGCTCCTGTGATTTTTTCGTGACCGTGATGGTGTCTCCTGTATGACTACCCTTGGCAGCCACCTTGGGCTATCGCACCTGTGGAACGACCTGGTGGAATCCCCCGCCGCACAATTCCATCCCGCTTTTGCGGCACGGGCCTCTGGTTAACACCGTGGGTTCCACTTAGGACTCCGGTCCCAGTCGGCTAGTACCACCCTCCCCGGTGGTCCTGAGGGTCCACAGACTTCCGGCCTGACACCCATCACATGACTTTCATTTCACAATTTATTTAATTTGTTTTTTATATAATTTCTCTTTACAGTATCATCTTTTAATTCTATGTTTTTTTCTGTGTTTTTGGGTAGAGACTATCTATTTTTTTTCTCCTTTACGATGGACAATAGAGAACACTACTTCACACACTCCATATATATCCTGATCAAACATACAAAACACACAAAATACACCTTTATACAGTATTGGCCTCCCTGCGAAGCTTCCCCTGTTTCTGTCCTTTATCTCCCTCAACTTCTAGTTGATGGGTCCCAAATAGATGAAGGGAACATTTATGGCCATGGTTTTAGTGACCATACATTATTATCAAAACCCATTATGATAAACCAGGGCACTTACTCACGACGACTTGCCTGTCCATGCTGCCACCCCCCCAGGCTGCCGATTCTGCTGCTGGAACCCCCACCCGTGCCACCTCCCTCCCTCCGCTCCCTCTGTCCTGTTCATCTTCACTCCACTCCCCCCTCTCCTCCCTCCGCTCTGCTCCCTCTGTCCATTTCATCTCCACTCCGCTCCCCCCCCCCTTCCTTCGCTAGGCTTCTCTTCCGCTTCCGCCCTCTCCTCCACTCCGTCTCCCCCTCTCCTTCACTTCGCTCCCATCGTCCCTGTTACTCCGCGCCCCGCTCATCCCCCTCTCCATCCGCTCCATCCCTCTCCTCCTCTGCTCCGCTCCCCCACCTCCTTCCACTCAGCATCCCCCTACCCCCCTCATCAGCTCCTGGAGAACCTTCCTGGAGAATATAAGAATAAAAGTAGTTTATCTGTGTATATGTAGTTGATGTGTATGTGGTATATGTACACTCACCGGCCATTTAATAGGTACACCATGCTGGTAACGGGTTGGAGACCCCTTTTGCTTCAGAACTGCCTCAATTCTCTGGCTAGATTCAACAAGGTGCTGGAAGCATTCCTCAGAGATTTTGGTCGCATATTACATGATGGCATCACGACAGTTGCCGCAGATTTGTCGGCTGCACAGCCATAGATGCAACTCCCGTTCCACATCGCCAAAGATGCTCTATTGGTTGGAACTGTGGAGCCATTGAGTACAGGACCTCATTGTCATGGTTCCGAGAACCATCTGAGAGGATGCCGCTTATACATGCGCATTATCCTGCTTAAAGGTAGCATTAGATGTTTGGGTACATTGTGGGTCATAAAGGGATGGACATGTCAGCACCAATAACGCATGTAGGCTGTTGCATTGCACAATGCTCAGTTGTACCAAGGGGCCCAAAGAGTGCCAAGAAATATTCCCACACCATGACACCACCACCACCAGCCCTGAACCGTTTGATACAAGCAGGATGGATCCATGCTTTCATGGTGTTTTTCATGCAGAATCGCAGCAGAAATCGAGACTCATCAGACCATGCAACTTTTTCCAATCTTATACTGTCCAAGGTCGATGAGCCTTGTGCAAATTGTAGCCTAGTTTTCCTGTTCTTAAGCTGAAAGGAGTGGGCACCAGGTGTGGTCTTCTGCTGCTTTTAGCCCATCTGCCTCAAAGTTCGACGTTAACCCCCTGTGCTTCAGAGATGACTCTTCTTCCTACCATTGGTTGCAACGGTGGCGATTTGATCACTGTTGCCTTTCTATCAGCTCAACCAGTCCTGCCCATTCTCCTCTGACCTCTGGCTACAACACGGCATTTCCGCCCCCAACTTGCCGCTCCTGAGTTTTTTTTTCTTTTTTCGGACCATTCTCTGTAAACCCGAGAGATGTTTTTTGTTAGCGTGAAAAGCCTCCCAGTAGATCAGCAGTTTTTTCTGAATACTCCGACCCCCTTCTGGCACCAACAACATTCCAACGTTCAAAGGCACTCAATCACCTTTCTTCCCCATACGATGCTTTGTTTGAACGCAGGAGTTGTCTTGACCATGTCTCTAATGCCTAGCACTGATTGTTTCTGCAACTGTGATTTGGCTATTAGAAATTAGTGTTAACCGAGCATTTGGACAGGTGTAACCTAATAAAGTGGCCGTGAGTGTATGTGTTATTGTGTCTATATTATTCGTATGCATTTTAGACTCATGGCGATATCTCCGTATGCCAATTTTATATTAAATGGGGGGACGCTGTAAATGCATTTTATGATACTGGGTGGTACGCTGTAGGCGTTTTTTATAATGGCATGGCGGTACACTACATGCATTTTATACTAGCTCATTTTATACTAGATGAAGATATGCTACTGCATTTTAATCTACATGGCAATATGCTGTAGTGTCTTGGTACATCCCTTCAATGACTGTGGTAATCTTCTTATACAGACAGTCCCTGACTTACAGGGTATCTACAAGAACATTTTTTTGCATTTTTATACTACAATGGGGATGCTGTATGCATTGTATACTACATGCAAATTCTGTAGGTTCATGTTACCCTACATGATATATGCCGTAGCATTTTATACTACATGTCAATAGCTGTATGATTTTATACTATCATGGTGGTGACGCTGTATGCATTTTATACTACATGGGGTGGATGCTGTAGCATCGTATACTAACATGGCGATATTCTGTATGCATTTTATACGACATGGAATATGCCGTATGCCATTTTATACTACATGACAATATGCTGTATTATTTTAACTACAAATGGGGGGGGGGCTGTATGCTTTTATACTACATTAAGATTCTGTATGTTTTTATACTACATGGCGGCATGCTGTTGCATTTTATACTACATGGCTGAGCGCTGTTTGCATTTTGGTACCCCGGACAATGACTGGTGGTAATCTTCTTATACAGACCTCCCCGACTAAATTCTCAGCATAACAAAATAAGATATTCTCATTCAAACTGTTACTACCAAAAATGCAGCATTTCACAGATATACTTCCAACATGTCCTATCAGTCCTGGTGTACACAATTTTGGTTGCCCCTGACCTCGACCTTTGTATCTTTCTCTGAGTTTTGGGGTGAAGACATATTGCTCTCCTTTCTCACCCTGCATGATCTGCTCTTTCCCCCTTCTACCTCAACCCTTTCATGGCAAACGAGCTCCTACGACACCACAACTTGGGGACATTATCTTATTTTTTTTTCTTTGGTGTATAATTGAGACATTTGGAAGGTCCTTTTTTTGCACCTATGATGAGCATATCTTTTTTCTTGTTATAAACCTTCAGTTTTCCTATCGTCAGGTTCAAATTTGGCTTCTTTTTGAAACTCTTTGTTTGTCAAATGTCTTAAATCCACCTCGACCAAGCCAAGCCCATTGAGTGGTTATTTGCAGGAGTGACACTACTGTACATTTTGGATTTGGGCAGTACATTTTAAGCCTCTAGTCGCAGCCCAGGGAGATGACGACATGTGAGGCTGCGGTAACAAGTGGTGTTAAAGCAGCATTATCCAATGCAATCAAAACGCTGAGAAGAGAAAATTTGCATCCGCTAAACCGGATTAACAAATTGTTTATTAAACACGTAGTGTGACATTTTGTCTTAACAGCACATTTAACAGTTGCACTTTGTAACACCATGTTAACGCACTTTCAATTTGGGGCACCTCTGCTCCTTCTCAACTGTTGTGAGCTTGAATTGCAGTGTTAATTGCATGCTTTTTAACACATTGCACCATCCTGAGAAGAAGATTGGGACTATTTAAACATGCTCCTTACACGTGCTTTTACAAAACCCAATAGTTTCTTGCATTGTCAACACATGCATTTGTTAAGCCATTGGTGTACACACTTCATTTTGTTTGTGTTATTGCAAATATTAAACTTTTAAGCATGTGAAATAATTACCAATTTACATGTTAAACAGGTCCTAATGAAAAAAAATGCTGTCTTTGCACTCTTCTGCCGCCCTGGACCAGGTGCAGGTTTTGCACCTAAAAGTCACAAATAAGCAAAAAAAAAAATGTTACATTCTGAAGTCGCACAGAACATCTGAAAAATAGATACATAAAGCACACTGCCAAGGTGCAGACAAGGCGTACTTAAAACTTCAGCAAAGTGCATGAAAGGTCACACATGACAAAAGTCGCAAAAATAAGACAATTACACAGCAGAAATAAAGATACATGTCCCCCACTGACTCCGCCTGTGTGTGAGGAGAGTAAAGCTACAAGCTACAGATAAGATCTTTATCCCAGGTGATGGGAGGAAGGTAAGTCATGGCCCTGATAGTATGGGGGTCATTTACTAAGGGCCCCCGATTCGCGTTTTCCCGATCGTGTGACCCGAATACTTTCCGATTTGCGCCGTTTGTACCTGAATTCCCCGGGATTTTGGCGCACGCGATCGGGTTTGGTGGCGCATCGGCGCTGGCATGCACGCGACGAAATCGGGGGGGCGTGGCCGACCGAAACCCACGTATTCGGAAAAACCGCCGCATTAAAAACCGAAAATTTGTCGCTTGGGAAAGCGCTGACCTTCACCTGGTCCAGCTCGTGTATTCCGGCGCGTTCAGATGACTTTCAGCGCAGCAGCGCCACCTGGTGGACGAAATCCCGTCCGTAACCCGAATCCTGTTCAGAACTCGGCCGTTGGATCGCGAATGGGCCTGGTAATAAATCTGCCCCTATGTGTTATAGGTAGGTATTGCAGAGTTGGTGTATTTATGCTGTGATAGTAGAGCTTAGAATGTCCTGTGTATTATGCATTCTCATGGATTTCTGATCTCTCATCGCGCTCTGTCTCATGTCTCTTTCTATGTGTCAATACTATAGAATGTTCAGAATCCAATGAAAGTGTATATAAACCTGACTTTGATAAGATTCTCACTTCTCAGAACACAGCATCCACCGCACCTACAGGCAATAAGAGGCTTAATTTACAAGGGGTCCCGCGACGCATTTCCGTTGGGTTTTGACATTTTCGAGGATCACGCCGCTGGGACGGTATTTATATGCAGATTGTGTCGCTCGCCATCGTGGAGGGGGGGGGTGGGGGGGGGGGGGGGGGTTAACCGTCGACGATCAGATGGATTCCGACAACCTTCAGGATTTGACTTAAAAACTCCGGCTGCCTGAGCGGGGACGTGCGGCACCTTGCTTGTCGTTGGACAATCCTTTTGGGATCTCCTCCGGACATGGTAAGTAAATGTGTCCCAATTTGTCTGCTTAGAGATTCCCTTCCACACCTGGAAAATGACCTGAACTGACCAGATTAATAGTAGCTAAAACAGAAATAACTGAGTAAAATTGTTATGGATTAAAAGAATATTTTGTGTAGACCATCACTAGGGATTAAAACCCTCTAAGGACAACCGGTGTACAGATGAGACGCCCAGTTTAACCGACGGACCCTCTTGTGACCTGTTTGTGAAAAGCGCTCTGGATGCTTTATTTTAGTCCCAGGCTACAATGATGAGCTGTTATTGATAATCCTCGGCCAAGGACAGGCCCCAAAATTTTGAAAATCCAATTATCACTAAAATTTTTCTCTGAGTTACAATTATAATCTATATAACCAGTTTTTCCAACTTAACATCACAACTGAAGTACAAACTTAAAGAACCTATCTTGTATTAACCCAGGAACTGCCTTATTTTTTTTTGGAATTTTAAGGTTTGAAGTTACCCAACATCGAACAGCCATGGATCAAAATGAAAACTTGCAGTCCTCTAACATTTCTTGAATCAGCGCAGGGAATAAGGAAATATCTATGAATAATTCTGACCCTACACTATCCTTGGGTACATTCACACGATGGTAATGCCGCCTGGAGGCGAGGAGGAGGAGCAGCCCCTCCCCCTTCAAAGGAAACAGCGGCGCATGGCCCCCCCTCCGGAAAAGATAGAGCATGCTTCATCAGCTACTTTGCATTATCATGCAAAGTCCGACAGAAGTGTGTCTCACACTCTCATCCCATGTTAATGGTTCAACAAAAATAGTTGGTATACCTCTGTCGTGGACAGTGTAGGGAGTGTAGGGATTCTGAAGACTGTGTGCCACACTTGATGAATATGACCCACTACACAGGGCAACTGTGACGCTGTTTTTAGTTATTTGCCCCAATGGGTTCTAAATTTTGGTGGCTTCTTTACAAGTCCCATGGAGAGAATATTGTAAATATTGTTTTTTTATACTTAATGTTACACATTAATGATATTTTTTTCTCCAGAAAACGCAAGAAAAGTTAATCAAGCTCTCTTAACCCCGCATGAGGATTTCTGAGCGCCAGCTCACAACTGAGCTGGCATCAGAAGCACTGGTCCAGTAACACCGCGCTCTAACCCCCGCAAGAGCATCACTGTTCAAGTTCAAGTTTGTATAGTAAAAAAAGTTAAAAAAATTAAGTTTTAAAATAAATTTTAATTAAAATAAAAATTTTGCCCCTAATGTAACACATGCTCATACAAACACTTATTAAATTAATAAAAACACAATAAACAAAAAAGCCACTATTTGATATTGACAAAAATCTATCAAAATGGCCCATGGGTAGGTGGCTGCCTGTTGTCAGCTCAGCTTTGTTTCCTCCTCCTCTTGCCCGCCCCTGTTCCCCCCCCTTTTTGGGAAGGGTTCCCCCTATTTTTTGCCAATTGTTTCCTTCCCTCCTCATGTTTTATTCCAATTTCCCTCCCTTCTACCAACCATGTCTGGCATCAGTGAGATAAGCCAGGAATGGACCCCCCAGTAGCTGGCAACTCAGCAGCGCGGCCATCATTCAGTGGCCCACATGGACGGCACAAAGCGAGCATGGATCCATTTCAGGCTGAACCACTGGACTGGATGACATCGGATGGATCGGCATTGAAGTGATGGACACTGCGGGGATCGGCACATCGGTGAAGCAGAAATCATAAACCATGGCGGCATTATTATCATCACGCCTCCAGTGGAACGTGGAGCCCAACCCGCTTCCTCCTTCCTCCACAGCCTCCAGTTCAGTCAGAGCAAGGCCCCCCGATGATCATACTCACCCTGCCCGCGATACACCCATCCCTCGTGCTTGGAGCCTCTAGCTACAAGGAGCACCTGGGGAATCCCACAAAAACCTTTAAAATCAGATTAGCCAAAAAATAAAAAAGTTATGCCATAAATTTTAAACATTTTCTCCAATAGTTTTTAGTAGTAAATTTTGGGAAAAAAGAAAAAATCTATATAAATGAGGGTACTTGCATAATCACAACGGTGACCCTTATATTATTTCTATGGTATGGTGAATGCCAACTAAACAAAACAAAAAAAACCTTCCAAATGAGGAATTTTTCCTCCAACAAAGAGTTACTAAAATCTTCCCTTATTACTGGAAATTATGTACAGAAAAGTGCATCTCATGTGGCAAAACAAAAGAGCCTTACATGTCCAAATTAAAAAGGAATAAAATTATGCCGGTACAATTTGACAAAAGCAAATCTGCTCTGAATGCACCTTCCTTCCCTTCATCAACCGAACAAATATTATTGTTAAATAATATAATTTATTAAATACAGAAATCCCAATAAACATCGTAATAAAATTGATGCATATCAGAAGAAACCAAAAATTAACAGCTCAGGCAATATGTCCATAAGTACACATTTTTAAATAAAATAGGATTCATGAGAAATATTACTTATTCTAATATTGTGTCATGAAAAGTCATTCTAATATGTTATGTATGACCTGCTGCTATACTTTTACCTGTCTTTTCGATTCTGCATGTGATTCTCTTTTTGGCCTTTCTGAACAGATGGACCCCCTTGTTTTTCCTATGAGCACAGTTCACTATCTGGGTTCGAAAGTTTGCTGCTAATATGGGATAATCCACTGAATTCTTTTTCACCTGATTTTAAAGTGCTATTATTCTTTTTTGCCTACAATTTTGGAGGACCTGAGGCCGCTGCCCTAGATGATATGTACCTTACTGTTTGTAATGTGCTGCCTTAAATTTATGGCAGTATCATAGTTTATAAACGGTTGAAAAAGACACTGTCCATCAGTTCAACGCAGAAAATTGGAAGGGATTGGATTAGGAAGAGATTTTAAGGGCCCTTTCACCGGAGACCCATTTTAGTAGCACTCCCCCAGTCCCCCAGAGCATATTACATACACTGCCCAGGTTTTTGTATTAAAGTGAGGTTTACAGAAAAAAAGATATGTTATTTGTCCTTTCATTAAGCATGTGCTGTGTGACTAGGCAGTTGCCAGATGGGAGGGTCCTGGAAGGAGCATTTTCCCTTTCCCCCTCACCTTGGGGAACAGCTACTCATGTACCTTTTCACTATATGAAAACACCCATCATCACTGGGCTTAGCTACGCCCCCTGCTCCTCTACATCCAATCCGAGTTGTGGGGAGTTATTATTATTTTGAAATGGTCACATGTTTCCCAAGGGCAGGGGGAAACTGCTCCTTTCCGTCCCTCCTTTTTGCAACTGCCAGTCACACAGCATATGCTAATGAAAGTCAATATAACATATCTTTTTTCTGTAAAACCTATGTTTTATACAAAACCTTTGGCATGTTGTACTATGCTCTGTGGTACTGGGGGAGTACTAAAAATGGTCTCCTGTGACAGGTTCCTTTTAAGGGAAGCATTCTTATAACATAACCATCATGTTATTTAGGGGTAAAAGGCATCTCTACTTGACCAACGCCTGAGGCAGGCTTATTCCAGCACAGATTGACAGTTCCCATAGTAAAAAATTCCCGCTGTCGCCTTTTTTTCTCCAGCCAGTGTTCCTTTCTTTTCATTTAATCGGACAACTTTCACTATACTTTTTGTATGACCATTCAGATCCTTATACAACTTATACAAATAAATCCTGACCCGCTTGGGTCGTCTGTTTTCTCAGACTAAACGGAAGACTGACTCCTTGTCTCCGATCCAGGGCATCCTTTTTTATGTACTGGGTGTCCAGACTGCCGGCAGTTCCAGGTTGAGGCCGAACCCAATGCTTGTACAGTGTATATTACATCCCCGTCCTGAGAGTCCATGCCAGCTTGAGTACTCAAAATTTGTGGCTAAGAGAGGAGGTTCTGATTGGCTTGTCATGGTCATGTGTTATTATGGTATTGGCTACTAGTACGCCGTATGTGGTCCTTCTCACATGGGGGACTTTTCAAAGATTTACTCCTCAAGACATATATGGCATTTGTTATTAATAGGCCCCCAGGTGGCATAACCTTCATTTATCCACTGGAAACCTTCATTGCAAGTGATATGACCACCACACAAGTTTGTCCAAGTCACCCTGCAGCTTATAACATCCCATAGACTGTATACCTACAGAGCTTGTGCTCTGCAAAAAAGACACAGGGCTAATTAACCCTCTTCATTAACCTTACCTTGCGCGAGCTCATGCAATGTAAAGCATGTGGCTCCGGGAGGAGTGCAATTGATGTGAGTGGAGCAGCATGGAGCGAAAACCCGGTCCTAAGGGTATCCCTGTGGAAGGCCAGCCTGGGTACACCTTAAACTGGTGACCATTTCCGGTGTAGGAATCATTGACAAACTCTCTGGAATACGTATCCTTCCGCCGTTTCAATTTCACAATTGCAAAATCATGGTCCTCCAAGCCAATGACATTTTTTACCCATCAACTGTCTTGGGGACAGTATCGCCTCCTCACAGTGCATCGCTCACCATCTGCCATAGAAGCAATCAAGGTAGTCTTAACAGTTCTATCCGTTAGTAAACCCATGCTGGCGTCTTAAATAATTGTACCTATGATTATACATACTCTCATAAATGTAGTCTTTTAGCAACCCCTTACAATGTTTCCCTACAAGGCAGTTAAGCTTACAGGCCTGACATTGCCCTGCAGTTTTTTTTAAAACAAAAGCCTTTTTTAACTATTTGCACCCAATACTAAGAAGTTTTTTAAAGCCTTTTTTAAATATTGGCACCACATTCGCATTGTGCCAGTCACTTGGCACTGTACCAGTCATTAGGGAATCTCTGCAGAATTTATAAAGCAGGACAGCAATGACAGAACTGAGTTCTTTAATAACTCTGGGGTTTAACCCATCTGGTCCAGGAGCCTTGTACATATTTATTTTATTGGGCTTAGATTGGATTATGTCTAAATGCATCCAGTCTAGTATATTACAGGATGCATAACCCACACTGGCAGTCCCCACAGCCGAAGTTCCCCAACCACCGGGCCGTGGCCCAAGACCGAGCTGTGGAGCACCTGGTTCCGGGCCATGGCCCAACTCTGTAAAAAAAATACTCACCTTCCCCTTTCCCCAACAGCAGTCCTCTCTTCTTTTAATTCATTTCAATGTTAACACGCACTGGCAATAGAGCGGTGCATTATGTCATGACTTGTGTCTGCCGACAATGGAGCTATACATTAATGCAGAAGAGAAGTGAAGGAAGAGAAGACTGCTGTGGGGGAATGGAGAAGGTGAGTATGTAGGAAAGGGGACATTTGTGTCTCATCCAATGTATCCATTCCTGTAGAATTTAGGGGAAAGGGTAAGACAGAAGTGGGTACATTGGAAGGGGGGGGGCATGCTACAGGAAATGGGACATTGGAAGTGGGCATGCTACAAGAGAGGGGACATTGGAAGGATGAATGCTACAGAAGAGGAAACATTGGAAGGGGGCATGCGACAGGAAGGGAAGCAACTACATGAAAGGGGGCAGTGAAAGCAGGGGAGGCTTGCTATACAGGAAGAGGGGACAGTATAAGTGTGAGGGGTGCTTTTTCAGGAAATGAGACCATATAAGCTGGCCACACAGGGAGATATGGCGGCGCATGCAAACATACATTTATGGCTATGAGACACCAGACCCCATCCTCCCACCCACTGGTCCCTGGAAAAAATTATGCTAACAGCTGGTCCCTGTATTGTATAAATGAAGCTAAAAAGTATCTCCACCTTCTCTTGGTCTCCAGTCACCAATGCCCATTTTCAGAATACTGGGGTCCAACCTGCTCTGACCAATTTTTTTTGCATTGGTATGCTTAAAAAAATTCTTAGGATTTGTTTTGCTATCTTTGGCCATCTGTGTTTTGGTTGATTTTATTTCTTACTTCTTGAAGGCTTCTTACTTCTTGAAGGCTTCAGGTGACCCGTCAGCTTTATATTTTTTGAATGCCCTCTTTTTTCATTAATTGCCCTTCTAACTGTAGCTGTAAGCAATGCAGGGTTTTTTTCTATTTGTATTTATCTTTCCCAATATTAATTAGAAGAATGTGGTAATACTTTCAGTAACTAGAGATTAGAGGGGTGGTCAAAATTCGAGTTTGATAGGTTTGTGACAAAAATCTGTTCCCGACCAAACTTTGACCCAAACACGAACCCCCTTGAAGTCTATGGGAACCTGTATTTTATCTTTCATAAATTACTGTAAAATGAGACTAGTAAGGATTACAGGGGTGAAAATTGGTGGATATTACAGGGGATTTGTCCTTCCCTAATGGGCTAGAACCAATTATTAACATAAAGGAATAAAGAAGGAATGGAAAAACTACATACCCTTCCTCTCACTGCAATTAAAGGTGCCCTGGATGTTCAGACCCAGTTACTCATTCTCATAGTAGAAAAAGAAGCAATGGAGAGACCACATGCCCTTATTTGTGGTTAAAGGTGCTGTTGGTGCTCTGACCCAATTATTTATATAGAGGATTTAATTGGCAATGGAAAACTGAAAAATCTTCCTTTTATGGCTTTTTTGGGTGTTCACACCCAATTAATCATTATCATAGAGAATAAAAAATAACAATGGGAAAGTTCCTGAAAGCGGAATTAAAAATCCATATTGGCTATAGAGAGGTGGATTCTTGGATTTTTTAGGTGCTGAACACACACACTAACTACTAGGGAGGACAGCAGCTGAAAGTCATAGAGGGCAAGCTGTAGCAACGTGTCCTATTTTCTCACCCAGAAATTGAACTAGGAGGACCCATTTTTCACTACCAGGAGACATGTGGACAGATAATCTTCCACCATGAAGGATGCTAGTATTGTAAAGAAGGATTTTGGTTTGGTCACCCAGGTTTTGGCACTGTTAAATTTTTTTAAAATTCGATTCCTCGAGTTCGCTGAATTTTCCGACAAAATGCGTTTCGAGCCGAATCGAATAATGACACATCACATTAAAAAACATGTATTTCCTGGCTGCAGAGAGCTTGCAGGGTGTTGTAGAACATTGTGCAAGTCTTCAAACAATGCTGTGTTTTATTACGACACGCACATGACAGCTGCCGCTCTTAGGATCGCTTCACTCTTCAATTCCATGGGCACTTACAGGGGCCAACTTGACCGAATAAGTGAAGCGGGAACGCAGCCTGACAAGGTAACGTCTGTGCCAGCTCGAAAGGACTTAGCTGAGGGCCAAGATCACACTATACCATCAAAGAGTCAGTCTTTTTACACTGACATCATATGATTCCATAGATTACGACAGAACCTGTTCTGTTAAACACTGATACAAGTAGAAAAACCTCAAAGGAGTGGAGAGGGTGTCGGCAGTAATTTAGTATTGTATGCCACATTGTATGCCACAGAGTAGCAGAATGACAGAGTGTGGAGGTGGGGACAGAAGCATCATAAGGTCAGAGAGTGGCAGCAGATGTGTGGCATCAGGCAGGTTTGAGCATCAGAATAGTGGCTGAGGCAGGTAGTTAGAATCCAGACTCATTTCTCAACGTTTGGGGGAGGCGTCATGGCTGATCTAATCTGATGTATTAAGCATTGGTGTGTTGAAATCCTGGCTGATCCACACCTGATTCATCTTGACAAAGGTCAGCCTTTCCACATTACAGGTGGACAAGCGGGTTCTCCTTGGGGTAACGATGGCCCCCGCTGCACTGAACACCAGCTCTGATGCCACACTACTGGCCAGGCAGAACAGCTTCTCTACTGCAAACTCTGCAAGTTGCGGCCACACATCAAGTTTGGCAGACCAGTAGTGCAGGGGATCCTCTACCTGGAGTGGTAGAGTGCTGTCCAAGTAGGCCACCACCTGCTGGTGCAGGGTCTGCTCCATGTCCTGCTGCTGCCAGTGGCGGCTACCCTTCTCACTAGGCAGGTGAAGGAAGCTGCTCATTAAGGACTCCAGACTTAAGCTGCTGCTAATGGAGCTGCTACTGCTCCTACACCCCCCCCCATCTCCCCACAGCAGCCGTGGCAGTAGTTTGTCCTCACTGTATAGTTGCGCTGTATAGTGGTGCTGAGCCCAGACCACCTAGTAGATCTCTTGCTGAAGGAAATGAACAGGACAGAAAAATCTGCCTACTTTAGCTTAATAAAAGTAGAAAATGCAAGAACCATTATATTTTGCAGTTTCCAGTTTCCATATGTGGATGTAACTCACTCTCTGGGTACATGGCAGGGTACAGAAGGGAAGGAGCACTATGTAGGGCATATTTTGATTTCAGCTTTCAGGTGCCATTACATGTTTGCATAGCCCCTGAGGTACCTGAAACCCATTCCCCCCAGAGAATGACTCCATTTTGTAACGTTTAGGAATAAAGCTTTACTTTATTATCATATCTGATTAACAAGAATAATCCATGTAAGCTACTACTGTAAATCCCATTTTACTGAATAGGTAACACTCATTAAAGGGATTGGCCACATATAGAAAACTTAACACAGTAAGTATAAGACCACTATAGGTCATCCACATTTTTAACTTACCCTGTTAAAGTTTTTAAAGGATTTTCACGGTGTGGGGCATCGGCGCCGGCTTTTACGCAACAGAAATTGGGGGGGGGGTGTGGCCATCAGGCAACCCGACGGATTCGGAAAAACCTTGGAATTTAAAAAAGGTTTTGTGTTGCAAGATCACCTGCTCTGGGAAGAAGAAGGTTAAAGGTGAACTTCAGTGGACCTCGGCGCAGCACCTCCAGCACCTGCAGGATATCGGGCGCACGATCTTAGGGAATGCCGGCAGACCAGAATCCTCGTCGGACAACGCGCCGCAGGATCGTGACTGAACCAGGTAAGTAAATGTGCCCCATTGTATTCAATGGCTGTTGTCACACTTGTATTCTTTTTAAAGGATACACGTACATTTTTTTAACGCGCTTTAAAATCTCAGCATGCTCCTCCCAGTCATGTGCGTGAAAATGCACAATGCAACTCTATTGAGACGCATCAAAAACGCATTGTGCTTTGAGACGCATGTGCAATGCGTATTTAACTGATCAATTGCCATAGAAAAGATAGACCAGAGTCATGAGTGTTTTTCATGCACATTATTTGCGTGTGAAGAACGCATTGAAAATGCATTGAAAACACAAAAAAAAAAAGCACGTTAAACTGAGACACTGAACAAACTCTGACTGAAAACTGATTGACTTTGATGAAAAATTTCAGTTTTTCACTGACCAAACCCTGATTGCTCTCTGATCTGGTGATCTGCAACACAAGTTTGAAAGAGGCCTTAGAGAGGCCTTAAAGTTCGTAATAAGTTGCCAACCCCTTAAAATATATCCTAAAGTAGCATTCCAT
The DNA here is from genome assembly GCA_019512145.1 of Engystomops pustulosus. Lineage (NCBI taxonomy): Eukaryota > Metazoa > Chordata > Amphibia > Anura > Leptodactylidae > Engystomops > Engystomops pustulosus. The sequence goes on along the minus strand of CM033642.1, from coordinate 97,662,415 downwards.
AGAACCATGTGCCAGTCCAAAGCATACCCTTTTTTATGACAGTTATAGAAAACGCTGTAAGTATTCAACTAGATTCTTAGCTAGAAGGTGAAATCTTCTTTCCTGCAGGACAGAAACACTAATCTGTAACTGGTTCAGCACTGTATCCAAGAAAGAAGATAATCCTTCGCTTACATGTCACTAAGCTGCACTGTACAATATCCTGTGCACTGTGGTCCAGCTGTGAAATCTTGCCAGAGCATGGTCCAGTTTTTCTGTTTATCGCCATCCTAAATGGGGATCTTTGAGCTCATGATTTGAAGGGTCTTATTGGAAACATAACACATGTAGATCATTGGATCATAGGTCTGGCTAGGTCACAGGAGGGCCCACAATTTGATACAATCTATAACATTGTTATTCTAGTTATATGTACTAACCTCTTTTACTGCACCATGCTGTGCAACTGTTTTATACATCTTTATATAATTGTTCAGGAACAATGAGCAATGTAATGTTATTTTCCTATCTAATCCAGCAACTGAGATGAATGGGGCATGATTTTACTTCATGGGTGTGCGTGTCTATTGCTTTCTGGCTTACAAGTGATGGAAGTGAACAAATGTGCAGCTACTGAAGTGCAGTCAACCCTTCTCTGGAATGCAATGATAATTTCAACCCATGCATTGGAAATGTCACCAGGAAGAAAATGATAATTATGGTTCTCCTTTCATTGTACCATCATTCTCAATTAGCTTGTGGTTGTAAGAGAATGGTGCAAGATTATCATGTTATGTATATTATAAACATAGTTCAAAGTGTTCTATTTGCCATTTGTCCTAAGTGTAAAGTCAAGACACAAAATATAACCTGCATGTAAAGTTCCCATCTTATGTCCATGTGATCACTGTCAGTTACTGTTTATTGGGAACCTGGACAAAGCCCAGATATTTGGATGAAAATATGGCATGATTATAAAAATATTTGCCAATACTTCAACTTATAAAAGAGTATGTTTATTATTCAACTAGAGGCCAAAGAGTAATGTCAGTAGGCCGTGACTGAAGCCAGAGATCATGCAATAGTCTCAATTTCCCCTTTCTGCTGTTCCACTGTGGGTCTGTAGCTCAGCTATGTGTAACCGAGGTATGTCATGCCACAGGGGCGTAACTCCAGCATTTACAGCGTTAACAGTGGTTTCTGTATAAAAATTGTAGATTCACAGAGAAGGCACCAAAACTATGAATTAACACATGTGGAATTATACACTGAACAAATAAGTGTGAAACAGCTTAAAATATGTCTTATATTCTAGGATCTTTAGAGTATCCACCTTTTGCTTTGATTACTGTTTTTCAAACTCTTGGCATTCTCTTGATGAGCTCAAGACGTAGTCACCTGAAATGATTGTACAACAGTCTTGAAGGAGTTCCCAGAGATGCTTAGCACTTGTGTGCCATTTTGCCTTCACTCTGCGGTCCTGCTCACCCCAAACCATCTTGGTTCAGGTCTGTTGACTGTGGAGGCCAGGTCATCTGGTGTAGTACCCCAATACTCTCCTTCTTGGTCAAATAGCCCTTAGTTTGGGGTCATTGTTCTGTTTAAAAACAAATGATGGTCCAACTAAACCTAAAGCGGATGGAATTGCATGCTGCTACAAAATGCTGTAGAGTCCATTTGTTTCATAGTTTCATAGTTTCTACGGTTGAAAAAAGACACTTGTCCATCAAGTTCAACCAAGGAAGGGAAGGGATTGGATGAGGAAGGGATTTAGGGGAAACAATTCTATATAGCATAACCATCTATGTTATTTAGGTGTAAAAAGGCATCTAGACCCTTCTTGAAGCTATCCGCTGTCCCTGCTGTGACCAGCGCCTGAGGCAGGCTATTCCACAGATTGACCGTTCTCATAGTAAAAAAGCCCTGTCGCCTCCGGTGATTAAACCTTGATTTCTCCAAACGGAGAGAGTGCCCCCTCGTCTTTTGATTTGATCTAATCTGAAACAACTTCTCACCATATTTTTTGTATGGACCATTCATATATTTAAATAAATTAATCATGTCCCCTCGTAGTCGTCTCTTTTCCAGACTAAATAAATCTAGTTGTTTTAATCTTTCCTCATAACTGAGACCCTCCATACCCCTTATCATTTTTGTGGCTCTACGTTGAACCCTCTCCAGCTCCAGGGCATCCTTTTTATGGACCGGTGCCCAGAACTGGACAGCATATTCCAGGTGTGGCCGAACCAGTGCCTTGTATAGTGGTAATATTACATCCCTATCACGAGAGTCCATACCACTTTTGATACATGACAAGATCCTACTGGCTTTAGAGGCAGCTGATTGACATTGCATGCTGTTATTCAATTTGTGATCTACTAGTACCCCCAGGTCCTTCTCAACAAGGGACTCACCCAGATTTACTCCCCCAAGGACATATTTTGCCTTTGGATTATTGGCCCCCAGGTGCATAACCTTACATTTATCCACATTAAACCTCATTTGCCAAGTGGATGACCAAACATTCAGTTTGTCCAAGTCACCCTGCAGCCTATGAACATCCTCCATAGACTGTATTACACTACACAGTTTGGTGTCATCTGCAAAAATAGACACAGTGCTATTAATTCCTACCTCTATATCATTAATAAATATATTAAATAGTAGTGGGCCAAGCACAGAACCCTGAGGTACACCACTCATAACTGGTGACCATTCCGAGTAGGAATCATTGACCACAACTCTCTGGATACGATCCTTCAGCCAGTTTTCAATCCAATTGCAAATGATTTCTGCCAAACCAATAGCCCTAATTTTACCCATCAGGCGTCTATGAGGGACAGTGTCAAATGCCTTTGCAAAGTCCAAGAACACAATATCCACAGCTGCTCCTCCATCCAGGCATCTGCTAACCTCTTCATAAAAGCAGATAAGGTTAGTTTGACAACTTCTATTCTTAGTAAACCCATGCTGGCTGTCACTTATTATACTATTTGATGTCACATACTCCAGTATGTAGTCTTTTACTAACCCTTCCAATACTTTCCCCACAATGGAAGTTAAGCTTACAGGCCTGTAATTGCCAGGCGAAGTTCTAGAGCCCTTTTTATATATTGGCACCACATTTGCCTTGCGCCAGTCACTTGGCACCACACCAGACATTACAGAATCCCTGAAGATTTTAGCCAGCGGTACAGCAATAACAGAACTGAGTTCTTTAAGAACTCTGGGGTGTAACCCGTCTGGTCCAGGAGCTTTGTACACATTGATTTTATTGAGCTTAGATTGGATAATGTCTACATTTAGCCAGCCTAGTATATCACAGGATCCATGACCCGCACTGACACCACCCAAGTCAGAAGTTCTCTCTTCTATTGTATAAACGGAGCTAAAAAACCTATTAAGTATCTCTGCCTTCTCCTGGTCTCCAGTCACCGATGCCCCATTTTCAGAATAAAGGGGTCCAACCTGTTGTGACCCATTTTTTTTTGCATTGATATACCTAAAAAATTTCTTGGGATTTGTTTTGCTATCTTTAGCTACCTGTCTTTCATTTTGTATTTTGGCTGATTTGATTTCTTTTTTACAGATTTTGGTAAGTTTTTTGTAAGTATTGAAAGCCTCAGGTGACCCGTCAGATTTATATTTTTTAAATGCCCTCTTTTTCTCATTAATTGCCCTTTTAACTGTAGCTGTAAGCCACGCGGGGTGTAATCTAGCCCGTCTATACTTGTTACCTATTGGAATAAATTTAGAAGTATAAAAACCCAGGATAGATTTGAATTTCTCCCATTTAACATTAGTATCACCATGTGACAGTATCTGATCCCAGTCTATATCCTGTATTGCAGCCCTGAATTTTTGGAAATTAGCCCTCTTAAAATTCAAAGTTTTCGATTTTCCCACCTGTTTCTGCTTTTTAAAGTTTAACAGGAAAATAATTATATTATGATCGCTGTTCCCAAGGGGTTCCCTGATACTGACATTTTGGACAGTCTCCTCATTGTTAGAAATCACAAGGTCCAACAATGCGTCACCTCTTGTGGGATCTTCTACAAGCTGCAACATAAAATTATCCTGCAGAAAGTTGATAAAATGTTTCCCCTTCATAGATGAAGACGAGCCCTGACCCCAATTTATATTTGGAAAGTTAAAGTCTCCCATTATCACTACGGTCCCCTCCTGTGCAGCCCGCTCCATCTGTTTATATAGGTGACCCTCTATTTCCTCAGAGATGTTAGGGGGTCTATAAATTACACCAAAAATAATTTTCTCAAAGCTCTCTTGGCTTTGAATTTCAACCCACAAAGTTTCTGCCTCCTCACACTGACCACTGACTCATTCACAATCGCTTTTAAGTCTCTTCTGACAAACAGACATACACCACCTCCCCTCCTATTTGCCCTGTCTTTCCGAAAGAGTGTAAAACCTTGAATATTAACAACCCAATCATGCGATGCATCGAGCCATGTCTCTGCTACACCAACAACATCTAACTGTTCCTCTAATATCAGAGCCTCAAGCTCGCCCATTTTGCCTGAGATACTTCTGGCATTTGTGAACATACAATTTAATTTTCCACAGTTATTTATCTGATTTAAAGTAATTTTACTGGCACATATATCCTCACCACTGTTCTGCAACTTGTGGATCTCCTTATCCACTGCCTCAGGCCCCCATACACCGCCCACATCACCACCCACCAACATAACCTGCCCCCTCTCTGACCTGTCTACCCCTTCAGTGTCTTCCTTTCCCTCCTCCCCCGATCCTAGTTTAAATACTCCGCCACCCCTGCTAGGATCTTCTCCCCCAGCACAGCAGCCCCCCTTCCACTTAGGTGCAAGTTATCTGCAGAAAACAGCTTGTACCCCAGTGAAAAGTCAGCCCAATGCTCTAGGAACCCAAATCCCTCTGCTCTACACCAGGATCTGAGCCATGCATTTAACTCCCTGAGCTCCCGCTCATTTGTTCACCTTTTCTGCATCGCACAAAGACAGGGTGGTTGGAACCAAAGATCTCAGACCAAAGCACAGATTTCCACTGGTCTAATGTCCATTACTTGTGTTATTTAGCCAAACAAGTCTCTTCTGCTTGTTGCCTGCCCTCAGCAGTAGTTTCCTAGTAGTTTTTTTTTTTAACCATGAAGGCTTCTGCACACAGTCTCCTCTTACCAGTTGTTGTAGAGATGTGTCTGCTTCCAGAACTCTGTGTGTGTCATTGACCTGGTCTCTAATCTGAGCTTCTGTTAACCTGCGATTTCTGAGGCTGGTGACTCGGATGAACTTATCCTCTGCAGCAGAGGTGACTCTGGTCTTCCTTCCCTGGGGCGGTCCTCATGTGAGCCAGTTTCTTCCACAGATCTACTTTTTCTGTGCCCAATATTTTCCATCCTGCTTGTGTCAACCTTGATGCACACTCCAAAAACTGATTGTTTTCAATGAACACTTTGGAGTATATTTAGTACTGGATGTTTTACTTTGCACCATCTACTTTATATTAATCTATTTTATATTTGTTTTTGATTTCATGTATTAGGACATAAGGAATTCTGTTGATCTAAAGTCTCTAAAATGTATTTGTCTTATATTATGTTGCTTGTTATATTTTTATGTAACAAGTGATGCCTTTGGAAAATACTTTGATAATTTTTACCTTGCCAATTAATATATTTGAAATTACTTTATCTATTAGACACATCAAAGAGAACATATAGGTTTTAAATGGCTGTAAAATTATTATTGTGAAAAAAATTTATCAAAGATAAACAGCTGCAAACACTTGTGTGTGATTGTTAAGTCTTTGAATGAAGCTCTTCAAATAATTTCTTTAAAAGCGGTATATTTGGAGAGGATGGAGATTTCAGTAAGATGTGTCAATGAAAAGAAATGATTCATAATACTTTATCTACTATGTAATCTTTAAAAAGGTTTGAAATGCCTAAAAAGCTGTGACTATGTTTTTTTTTAACTAAGAGTTTCTTTATAATCCAAAAACTAATATTTATTGGATTAAGATGGTATGCATTGGGTGACATTCAGGACAATAAATGCAATCAATTCTTTATGTTGTACATTTTGTCTCAGATTTTGATGGGGTGCACAACCATTACAGGTCAGAGGGACGCCTTTTCAAACTGCCCAGAACAGACCAATAATACCGGAGACCCCCTCCCCAGAGCACACGTATAATATAGGAGATCCCCCACAGTTGACATATAATACAGGAGATCCCCAGAGCAGACATATTATACTGGACAGAGCAGGCTCAATATAGGAGAACCCTCAGAGCAGGCTCAATACTGGAGAACCCTCAGAGCAGGCTCAATACTGGAGAACCTTTGGAGAAGGCTCAATGCTGTAGACCTTTTAGAGCAGGCTCAATACTGGAGAACCCTCAGAGGAGGCTTAATACTGTTGAACCATCAGAGCAGGCACTAATAAAGTAGAGCCCATAAAGAAGATGCTAATAATGGAGAACTCCCAGAACAAATACTAATACTGGACACCCCGGAGCAGGCACTAATACTTGAGGATATTCAGAAGTACAGAAAAATATATTAACTTGTGTTAAAGAATAGCCAACCACTTTAAACTTAATTGTAAGTTTATTGACACCTACACAATGGGGCTCATTTACTAAGAGTCTGAATGCCACACTTTCATTGGGTTTCCTGAATACTTTCATTTTGCGCTGAATTGGCCCAGGTTTTTGGTGCACGCGATTTGATTGTGGTGCATTGGGCCGGCAACAGAAATCGGCATAGCCGTCGGACAACCCAATGGAATTGGAAAAAACACAGAATTTTAAACACGATTTGTGTCGCAAGATCAAGCACTTACATGCACCAGGAAGAAGAAGGTGAATTCCGACAGGCCTTGGAGCAGAAGCAACACCTGCTGGATATCGGGCTCATGACCTTAGTGAATCCCGGCAGACCCGAATCCTCGTCGGACAAAGCGCCGCGGGATCGCAACTGGACCGGGTAAGTAAATTGTCCTCAATGTTTTGCAAACTTGAAACATGGCCTTGTGGGTTATTTTTTATTGTAAAATCCTATAAGAACATATAGAATAATATATATATATATATATATATATATATATATATATATATATATATATATATGTGCCTTTTTGCCAACTCAATCAACTTTTCATGCTAAATTGCTCCATAATTATCACGTGATTTCATGACTTTGTAGTCCGGGCAAGCATACAGCTGAACGTTGGAGAGGAGGAGGGATGCGTGCTTCTCACCCATCCCCAAAATATAGGACCTATCCCACACAGTGACCCAGCACCATAGACGTCAATGGTGGACAATATGCGGCCGCAAATGGTGTGGGCGCATATCAGATTTATGAAGTGTTTGTTATACTTATGTACAACAGTACCAGCAATGAAGTAAATGTCTCTGCGCCTTCAATTCATCATATATTCCCTACAAGATGGCACTTGAATCATTATTGAACGTATAAAACAAATACATAAAAAATGGTCATGTGGACCGTAAAACATGAAAAACATACAAAAGCTGGCAGTGATCATAGTCAAGAATTATGAAGTGTGACTATAGAAAACCTCATAAATCTAGGCGGAAATCCACACAGGAGAACTTTGGAATTGGATTTGGGAAAGGGGGAGGACCCATGAAAAGTAGTGGGCATGAGCACACGCCGGTCTGTTCCATGTGGCTAAGTCTCTGCTAAATGTTTGCAGTGGATTGCTGTACAGTCTACAGCTCGTAGTATGCACAAACATTTTATGATTCCAAAATAGGAAAGAAGTCACGGGCACTCACTGATAAAACAGCACTTCAAGTTTATTCTCTATTCTATATAATAATTATTGTGTTTGATACATCACGTATTGACTTATTTCCTAATTTATTAAATCTATTTATATGTTTACTGTGGAAAGCAGGAAACAGTGCAATAACACATGAAATAATATCAGTGTTATTAAAAGCTGTCCTGAACGGGGCTACAGCTGACTACACCAAGTCTTTAAATATCTTGAACAGACTGGCACCATGTTATTTTTAAATTGATGAGACTTTACAATGAGAATGGAGTCAGAGAAAATGGATTTCTTTATATGCTGTGACATCCTTTATTAAACCTGTCGAAAAAAAACGTAAACATATGAAATATACATATTCAGCCCAGGCACATCATCAGTCATTGTATACAGGTTATTATAGATGTCACATTAAACATTATATACTTCAAGTACAACTATAAACTACTGGACTGTATGGAAATTACAAAATAGGGAATGATGACTTTGCCAACGGGTTTTCTTATGAAATATCTTATTTCATATTTTCAAATTTTCTCAAAGTAGTAATGTATAAAGAAAGCTCATGTAGGTCAAATTGTGTGTCCTAAAAAGTAAATTGTAGGGTGGTAAGAAGAAGCACATATTTTGGTATTCAAAGGAGTATAATACTAGGAAAGCTCAAGAGAAGCAGAAATATATTTCATATGATATATTTTTTGGGGAGAAAACTGAGCAATCTACAGACAGATCTCTGTGAACATATTAAGTCATGCCTGGATTGTACTCTTGTAAATCTTCAATAAACACTAAATAAGTGATCAGATAAGTTAATAATTTTTATAATGATAATATTACAGGCAGTCCCCTACTTAAGAACACCTGACTTACAGACGACCCCTAGTTACAAACAAACCCCTGGATCTTGGTAATTTACTCTACTTTAGTCCCAGGCTACAATTATCAGCTGTAGGAGTTATCAGAGATGTCTGCAATTAAGCTTTATTGAATATCCTGGTTCTTATGACAATCCAAAAGTTTTTAAATCCAATTTTCACAAAGACCAAAAAAGTTTTGTTACAATTTGTTACAATTATAAAACATACAGTTCCGTCTTACATACAATTTCGACTTAAGACCATCAGAACCTATCTTGTATGCCTGTATTAATATTACACTGGGTGTGTTAGTCAGCAACATCACTTTCAATGAGATATAACTTCTGCCTAAACCCCCTTAAAGGGAACCGGTCATGAGGAGACCTTTTGCTGGCTTCCCCATGTTCCCATAGAGAATAGTGTACATATTGCTAAGGAGTTTACCGAAAAAAAAAAGATAAGTTAGATCAAAGCATACAGTTTTCTGTATGCAGAGCTGTGTTCCTAGTCCCAAGGGAGTGGTTAGTGAGGAATGGGGAATGCATGTATGATGCCCCTGGGAAGCAATGGGGGGGCAAGAAAAGAGATATACGGGGCAGGGGAGATTTTTTAAATTTGGTATAGATGCATGACAGATCATTTTCCTGAGGGCGGTAGGGGGTGGGTGGGAACCACTCCTCACTGGCCTCTCCCATGGGACTAGGGACACAGCTCTGCGTACAAAAGGTAAACTTTGATCTAACATATCTTCTTTTTGGGAAAAAGCCAGTTTTACTATAAAAACTCTTTGGCAATGTGTACACTATTCTCTATGGGGATATGGGGGAGCCAAAAAAAAACCCCTGATGACAGGTTCCATTTAAAGTCTATGGCTGAAATCACACATTGCAGCAAGGCCTATTGCCCACGAGCATCTAATTCACATCAAATTTGCATTGTATGCTTGCTGCAACACCTAGCCCAAAAGCTCAGAAACTGGAACTGAACTGACATGTTGAATTTACTAGCAGTTGCTGAGCCTTCAGGCCAGACGTTCTAGTAAGCACACAATGTGAGTTGAATGCATAAAAATCGTTTGTGGGCAATAGGCCTTTAAGGGGTCAAGACAAGATTTTTAACCCTTAATGAGCAGGCCCTTTTCCACTTTTGCATTTTCATTTTTACTCCCCAACTTCAAAAATCCCTAACTTTTTTATTCTTCTAGGTAAAGAACTGTATGAGGGCTTGTTTTCTGCTTATCAAATTGCACTTTATAGTGACGGTATAGGGGTTAAATATACTCAGGATAACAAAATAACACATTCTCTAATTTAATGTTATTAACAAAAATACAGTATTTCACAGATATAATTGTAAACTGTCTTTATTGGTCCTGGTGTACACAATTTTGTTTGTACCTGGATCTGACTGTAAATCTTCTGACTAGGGTCGGACAATTCCTACTGGCTTATCTTGTATTGAAGCAGAAGGGGGAAGGGTAGTAGGCAGAGATCACACTACAGACACAGATACTTCCTGGTTCATCAGCATTCTGTTTCTACACTGTTCTCAACCACAGTGTAGCGTGGAGATATCAGAAGCTCTACAAACAAGATAAGCTCTGTATCCCAGGGAGTGGGTGATATAGCAGTGCTGAATCTATGAGACAGGAAATCTCTGCGTGTTATTGTGTTTTATATCCATCTCATGGATCTCTCATCTCTATTTTTCTCAGTGTCAGATACTAGTAGACTGATAAGAAAAAAAGTGTAGATAAACCTTTATCCTGATCATCTAAGCACATTGTCAGCACACAGCATCTCATAGCACAGAGGAATCATAAAGTGTCTGCTTAGAAAGTCCACGCCACACACTGAAATCTTATACTGACCTTAACTGAGTGATAGGAGCTAACAGTAATAAAACTGAATAAAATTGCAAAGGAAGGGGTTAACAAAGATAATTTATTGTGTAAACATAAAAAAACAATGCCAGTGTGAAATTGTCAGAACCCTCACTGCTTTATGCTTCATATTCCTACTTCTGTGACCACAACGATGGTCAAGCTCTAAATCTTTATCTATTATAAAATAATTACTTTTTTTGCAGTACATTATCACTAGTTTGGGAATTACCCATTAAAAAAAGCCCTCTGAGATTAACTCAGGCCTTCACCCAGTCCTCAATTTTGTCTAGAACATAACCTTTAATTAAACAGGCCTACACCTTAAAACATGTCCCGAAACCAGAGAAAAATATACATACCAGTATTGGGCCAACTAGACATTAAGACCTTTTCTCATCAAGTTGCTCCAAATGTAGTATTTTCTTCTATGAAGGCTTTCAATATGATTTAGAGTTATGTTTATAAATTTACCAATTCATCCAGAATAGCACTTGTAAGGTTAGACACAAGAGGAGTTAAAGAGAATTCAGTTGTGTTCTTGGTGTTGGGTCAGTGTGCTCGGTGTTGGGTCATTCAAGTTCATCCACACCAAACTCTACCATGCCTTTGTGGACCTTGCATTGTGCTGCAGAGTCTCAATTTAACAGGAAAGGCACTTCCACAAACCTTTTTCACTTTTGAGAGCATACAATGCAAAGCATGATTCACTGCATATTTCCTCAGCTCCAAAGTCCAGCTTTCTTTAAGTAGTAATTGTCATTTCAGATCATTTTTGATACTGCCTGTGAGGGGGTTGTTTATCTAATATACTTCATTAACTAACTATGACTACCTATGGCATACCCTAATATAAGAGAGGGGCAATGCTTTTAGACTAAATAGGGTTTCCTCAGGCTCCCACCCCTTATTACGACTTCTTAGATACCAGCCTGCATGTAACTCAGGCCCGCTGACATATGTAAGTCCTGCACATCCCGGGCACTGTCGAATTTAGTTTTATTTCTTTTATACAACCTTTTTTGTGCAGACACACAAGGGGTTTCAGTGTTCACTTTGTAGCGTAATCATTTTAATCTGTGTTATAGAGAAATGACATGGTAGGACAGCTCTTCATACCAAGTTTCTCCTGTGCACTCTGTATTCCCTATAATACACTAATTGGGGCAGATTTATCAAGCAGTCTGAAAGTCAGAATATTTCCAATTGCCCATGGCAACCAATCACAGCTCCCCTTTAAAATATTCATGAGCACTGGTGAAATGAAAGCTGAGCTGTGATTGGTTGCCATGGGCAACTGGAAATATTCTGACTTTCAGACTGCTTGATAAATCTGCCCCATTGTCTTGCTTTTGTTCTTAGAACTTTTTTATGATGTGGTTTTCTTGCAAAGAAATGTATGAATCACAGTTCTCCTCTTCTGACATAAACATTTATTAAGCTGGTGAAGAAGAAAACATTGTGCGTACCCCTCGACACTTTGCAGCACCCATACACTATGGGCTTTTTTACTAAGAGTGGCGGATTGCACTTTCAGCGGACTTTGCACTGTTTTCGGGATTTGCACAGCTTTGACGGGCATATAACAGGTGTCTGTGCTGGGATTGTGTAGCACATGATCGTTTTTTCTTCCATGCGACACAAATAAGAGGGCGTGCCGTCAGATCATTCGACTAATTCGGACTGAGCGCAGGATTTAACTTTTTTAAATTGTGTCGCAAGACAATGGACTTACATGCACCAGTAAGAAGATGGTGAACTCTGAGCGGAGACACACATGCAGGGTATCGGGTGCATAATCTTAGTTAATCGTGGCAGAGTGCATTATGGTCGGACAATGCACTTTAGGTGAACTCTGCGGACTTTGTAAATGTGCCCCAATAAATCTTTGCATGGTGAAATATCAGTAATTGCCACATGGCAGCTGTGATTGCCATTGTTTAGATGTAGCCTGGCAATTACTGGTAAGACAAGCTTTTACCACTGGGCACTCTTAGGCCAAAGATATAGCCTGTGATGTTCATATTAAGTGGAGGGGGACTCCAACTAGTATTTCACTAATACGTCTGGTCTTTTCTAGTTATTACTGTTAGTAGTGAGAGCAATTGCCCGCATTTGCTCGTGGAGGCACCATGATTGGTGGGTGCACACACTGCAGAGAACAAGGCATGATAAATTGAGTAGCAGAAGACCATTAATGGGGAATGTAGTCAGAATTATTTAAAATAATAAATGAAATTAGCTTTTTACTGAAAGGCTAGTTAAACTAGATATTGCTTTTAGATGTAAAACTATACACAAGATCTGCCTCTCAATATAGAAACGTTCAGGCTGCAAAATACAGATATAAATCATGACCACACAGAAGCAGCAGATGGAGAGCCTACAATTAAAACCCACAAAATATTTATACTATGTTCAGTAAAGGGGCAAGATTTCTGATCCGACCACAGTCGTCACAGATTTTCTGTGGCCCATCTAAGTAGATAGTCATAAAATGACCTCATATGACAAATGTACTTATACTGTCTGTTTAAAATCATCCACTGACTATAATATAGCTTTAGAAGTCATTTCAATTTAGAAATTGCTATCTACAGCTGTTCCTTAGCTGCTGCCAACAGTATGAACCCCTTAAGAGTCCCTATTGCTAGCAAGAATATTGTTGAGATATATGACTCTCTGTATGAGAGTAATATAGTGACCATTATACTACTGACAATCTTAATAACCTAAAAAGGGAAACTGACCTAATAAATGTACAAGATGGTAACTTCCTGTGAACTTTTCTGTTCCATTCATTCTTCTATTCTCAAATACTACACTATTAAATTAGATTATTTTTTTGTATAGAAGTTTATCAGCAAATTTGATCATACAAACAGTGCAGACAGTGTTATCACCATGGAAAACTGCATAACTAAAACTGTTGTTATAGTGTGTTAAGTGATAGCAGGATTGTGATAAATGTATTTAAATTTCAGGATTGTAGCCGGGACACTGGGCAAGTCTCCTCAAACTTCTGTGTTTTTTAATGTGTGCATTCAAATAATTTCCTAGCCATTCCCACCTGCTTAATTTACTAACCAGATTCAATCCGTTTTCTACAGTCCTGCTGCTACTAACAACACACATAAAGGTATGGATATGAAGTGACCAGGCTAGGTGCTTGGCTGTAGTGTACCATGATCCACCAGGCACCTTCGAGTTATCACCATTTGTTGCTGCTCTCTGACAGGGATCTTAAGGCATGAAGCACCCCAATGGGAAATAAGTCTAGGGAGTCTGTAGTGAACAGTTTCCTTTTTTACCGAAAAATTTCATGTGCAAAGAAATAAAAGCAAATCGAGATTGAATTCCCCAATCTCCTTCGTGGCAGAAGAAGGGTTCTACACTGTGAAATGGCCTGGACTAGCTGTCCCTCTTTTTATCAGAAGGCTGGTACCTGCTCAAAGGCTAAGTGCCTAGAGTCTATGGCAGAGTATCTGCCGTATGGTTCTGGTTGCTCAGGTAGACTTGCAGTCTTCTCCTCCAAGCTCTGTTCCCTAACTGCAAGACATCAAGGACTGGGACTATTCTCCTTATACACTTTCTACCAGGAGTGGTTACATTTTACCACAAATACAATCACAAAGCATTTTCCCAGAAGCTACATTGAGTTCCCACAACGTGTTATGGGGCAGCAGGGTTCTAAAGTATAAACACGCCTCCAGACAACACCTGTCATTATAGCCCCTTAGCGCTCCACGCCGTAGCTGTACTGCGCCGAGTCCTGCGAATAGCGCTTAGCACAGTACAGCTACTGCGCAGAGACGATGCCGGTTCAGCTCTGCACAGGATCTGGACTGGCATCAGGGGTCGCGGGATGTCAGCGGTAATCTACCGCTGACATCCCCGGGTAACACCTGCGGTCAGAGTAGGCTCCGATCGCGAGTGTTTAACCCGTTAAATGCCTTCCGGGGATCTTTCCCCCATGATTGGCACCCCTGCTCCGTTTTCCGGGGCGCCAATCCTTGCTATGGCATCTCTGGGGTCCGATCGGGACCCCAGAGATGCCTGAAGGCCGTGCCTTTAAGATGGCGTCTGTGACGTCATCTTAAAGGCGCAGTGTCAGCCTATGCATGTGCATAGGCTGACACTGCTAATACCCTGCAATACATCAGTATTGCTGAATATTACCATGAACAAGCAATCAGATGATTGCTTGTTCATGTCCCATGGTGGAAATAGTCAAAAAGTAAAAAAAAAGTTTTTCAATAAAAAATAAAGTAATAAATCACTAAAAATGCCCATAAGCCCCAAAATATATAAAGAGACATACAACGCTCAAAAAAGTCTAAATCCTAACACAAACCCCACATATATAGTATCACGCATCTGTAACAATCCGTAGAATAAAATTAAATAAATATTGAACCTGAAAATACTGAGAATCGATAATCTATTTGTAAGCCGTGTGACATCAAAATAAATTATCCAGACATTTTAAAAATGATGAAAATGTAAAGTAGACATATGGAAAATGTTATTTAGCAACTTATTTAGGTGGTAAATCTATCTGCCTGAAAACGCGATGATTTCAAATTTCGAAAATGCCAAATTTTTAAAAAATTCATCATTTTTCTTTTTTTTGTAAATAAACGCAAAACTTATCAGCCAACATTTACCACTTAAATGAAGTACAACATGTGGGGAAAAAAACAATCTCAGAATGTTTTAGATAAGTAACAGTGTTCAAAAGTTCTAACCATATAAAGTGACGCAAGTCAGAATCCAAAAAATGGGACTGAGCCTTAAGCTACAAAATGGCTGCATCCTTAAGGGGTTAAAGGTCAAACAGTTTAGAGGTCAAGCTGTCTGCTTTTCTGGTAAATAAATGTTGATCCTGTACATGCACTCACCTACCCCATCTGCAGAATATAATAACTCTAGGCACTCATCAAGTGAAAACTTTCTTTTTTATTTGTGCGGCCAGAAAATCTTGCAACGTTTCGGCAAAATTCGTACCACACAACACATTGAATACATTTCATGGAGAATATCAAACAAAATTAGTGATCACAAATATAGATAGTACATCATATCACAACCATATAATCAGCCTGAGAGACCTGTTGTTAAAATTGTGGCATAGATGTTAAACGTAGGCCTCATCTAATTTGCGGACAAGAGGTAGGAAAATAAACTAAAACAACACTGAAGAAAATCTGCACCAACCACATGTACTGCATAAGTATAGGGTTAAGCTTACCATGAGCTACTAAGGAGAAAGAGAGTCAGATATAAACACTAAGTGTAGTGCTATATGAAAAGCACATCTGTGCTGCTTGAGTTGTGACGGTCAACTGCTTGGTTAAGAGAGTATACAAACAGAAGGCCACACCCCTGTGGGGTGGTGTGACCAATAAAGGGGGGGGGGAGTGTATACTGCATGTCGGGGAAATTCAGAAGACCTTGTCCGGAGCTGAGTATAGGAGGTC
This sequence comes from Engystomops pustulosus, assembly GCA_019512145.1. NCBI lineage: Eukaryota > Metazoa > Chordata > Amphibia > Anura > Leptodactylidae > Engystomops > Engystomops pustulosus. Next base: position 97,646,415 of record CM033642.1, on the reverse strand, counting down.
ATACCTCTGTTGGAACCAATAAATAAAGGAGATGTGTGTAGCAAATGGTGACTAAGGTGTATTGCAGCCGGCACAATGGGGCTTATTTGCTAAGCGTCGTGGATCACACTTTCGTAGGACTGTGCGCTGTTTTATAGGAGTTGAATGGCTTTGAAAGGTATTTAATAGGTGTCTGCACTGGGATTTGGCTCAGCTGGCATGGGATGATCCGACAGATTCTGACTGAGCGTTGGATTTAACTTTCAAATTGTGTCACAAGTCAATGCACTTACATGCACCATGATGAAGAAGGTGAACTCCAGCGGACCTGAGCGGGGAAGCAACACCTGCAGGATATCGGGCGCACAATCTTAGTGATGGTCGGACAATGCACTTTCGTTGAACTCCACAGACCAGATAAGTAAATCTGCCCCAATGTGTCTAGAGCATGCGCATGAGTACTTAGAGTAGCTGTGCATGTAACTAGCAATATAGTATATAGGAAAAATCATGAGGTGAACATGGTAGAGAGGTAGTCTGAATCTAGAGAAGGGAGCTAAACAGAATGGATGGACCATGTAAAAAAAGCATCAACAAAATATATGGTGTGTTAAAACATAAAGTAAAAATGGATATAGTGTAAAGGATGGATGTAAGAGTAGAAAGATGGATTATGAAGTGGACATGCTGAAGTGATAATCTAGAATTATTGCAATTTGACGAAGGTAAGAATTTTGCGAAAACGTTACAAGATTTTCTGGCTGCACAAATAAACAAGCAAATTTTTTCCTTATGTGTGGCTTTTATTTACTTAATTTTTCTGGTAAATTAGTCTGTTTGGCTAGGTTCACATCATGTTTTTGGTATACGCTAAGCATGTACGCAACTGACATATCCGCTTAGTGTATCCATTGACAAATAGTGCAGACGGAGGCACAGTCTGACCACTATTCCTCCCGTAAGCCAAAAAATGCAGGATAGAAAGATGTAGCAACATATTGCATCTTTCCCCACAGCCCCGCAGAGGGCATTAGTTGCTTAGCAGGAGGGAGGACCCGGTGATTTCACTGTATATATTAGGACAGTGACATTACTGGGGGAACACTCTGTTCATGGGTAGCAGCCAATTGCTGGCTGCTGCCAATGTACACTCTTCCCCCCAGATTCAATAGGCGTACAATGGGATATGTCTATGACATACGTTGTAAGGACACGTCAGATTTTTCCTGATGTGCCTGATATGGCACAGAACATGATGTGAACCCAGGATTTTTCTTCTTCAAAACAAACTGTGAAAAATTACTGACTCGTCTTTAGTTACAAATACACAGTCAGAAATGTCTCTCAATGTCCGTTAACCCTTTCTACTAGTCTATACAGATACAGTAATAATAAACTGAATGTATATAACAAAATCACCAATCGGTGGTAGTGTGTTACATTTGTATTATCTTATAATCATTCATATGTACCATTTCTATTCTCTGGAGGTTTGTAGTCCTGGAATGTTCTACTCTCCTCCAGAAGTCTTTGTGACTCCACAGATCCAGTGGGGGTTTTCTGTACTAGAGTAATAAATTCCCAACAACCCCCACTAGGTGATAACCAGGTAGCAGAGAAGGTGGGGGTGGAGTTGGGTGTAGGGCTATTGTTTGAAACTGGTTAGAGGCAGTTGTTGAGGAACCTCTGGCTGGAGAGCAAGCTGCGGCGCTCTTCCATAGGACTTGGCTGATATGTAACCTGTTTGCTGTATTGGAATAAAACTCAAGAAATATTGCTCAGTGCTTGTCTTCTCTGATCACAAGTCCGTTTTGTGACAGATGCAAGTTAACTCTTGATGTAAAATAAAGTAAAAAGTGTTAAGTTTGCATAGGGGAAATATTCAAATGTCCACAAATGTTCACTGCTCCTCTGATACAGGGCACTACAGATACACAATTCTCCAGGGCCAATAACAAACACCGATTGTTGCTTTGTGTACTCAAAACTGCTGGTGTACTCTCTTCATACACATTTCAGAAAAAATATCAAACTACTTTTGCACAGTATTTATACATTTATTTAATAATAATCACACCCACCTGAAGCATATTTTCCTTTTTTCCTTTTATTATGCTATATTGCAATATTTAGCAAGAAAATTTACTATATGCGCAAACTGTATATTTTTGTTGCTTTTTATACCTATTTTGCCTTCACGAATATTATCTGATATTGTCATTTGTCAAAAAAAAACCATAGTCCACCTTTACGGAGCTGATTGACAAAAGGAGTATTGAAGGATACTGATGGATGGGCCCAAACCGAGATGTTAAGGTTTGTGCCGAACACTGAAGATTTGGAGTCGCGGAACCCAAACCCAGACTTTAGTCATAAGTCAGTGGTACAAGCAAGATGGAAAAAAACAATGTATATATAAAACATAACTTTTACTTCGTATTCAGTAAAAGATCCCTAATTGTCAAGGGTTTCATTTTATAAAAACTAATTTCTGTCTTATCACAACACTTAAGAGATATATATTTCTCCAATATTCAAGTACTCCAATATCCAATATTCCAATGTGCAAGTTAATGTTGTCCCATTGACGGGTTTCTGCAAATGTCCAGCCTCCAGACTATTCTTGTTTTTTTTTCTCCATCAATGTCTTCTTGCACTTGGATGGGGTTTTGCAGGATGAAATTTAGCTTTTAATAGCACAATTTTGGGTTTCAATTTATCGTACTGAGGAAATTTTTTTTATCTGTACAGTATAATTATAATTAACAATGCAAATCTAACATTGTTTTTACTACTAATTTTCCTGCGTTTAACAAGTAATCCAAATAACATAAAAGCTTTTTTCTCTGGAATACTAAAATTGTACTTTTTTGAGCAGCCTATCTATTATGTATTAGTTCATGCTATTCCATGACAGGAGCATCTTTACAATCTAGTTATTAGTGCAAGCTACTCACTGACAGGATCACATTTACAATCTAGTTATTAGTGCAAGCTACTCACTGACAGGAGCACCTTTACAATCTAGTTCTGGGGTAGGGAACCTATGACTCGGGAGCCAGATATGGCTCTTTTGTTGGCTGTATCTCGCTCTCAGACAGATCTTTATAGTGATGGCTTCTGTATGTCTGTTAGACTGATCACTGGACACAGACAGCGATGTTACCGCTGTCTATGTCCTTTGTACGACCCAGGTGTCATGGCCGCCATTGTCTAAGCCAGAGAAGAGCGTGGGAGCGATGAGGAACTGGCTGTAGGGAGTGCAGGTAGTTTTTTTTTGCTGTGGCTACCTATCTACTGGGGGACATGTGCTATGGCTACCTATCTACTTAGGGGCATGTGCTGTGGCTGCCCATCTACTGGAAGTATGTGCTGGGGCTACCTATCTACTGGGAGTATGTGCTCCGGCTACCTATCTACTGGGAGTATGTGCTCTGGCTACCTATCTACTGGAGTATGTGCTGGGGCTACCTGTCTACTGGGAGTATGTGCTGGGGCTGCCTATCTACTAGGGGTATGTGCCATGCCTACCTATATACTGGGGGACATGTGCTATGGCTACCTATATACTGAGGGACATGTGCTGTGGCTACCCATCTACGAGGGTATCTGCTTGGACTACCTTTCTACTGGGAGGCATGTGGTAGGTGTCAGGATTTGGAGTAGTGAGCCCCCTGGAACACCGCAGACGATAATGTAAGCCGACACTTGAGACCAGAATATAAGTGGCACCAGTTCTTCACCAGGTTGATCTTGCCGTGGTGTGGTACAACCAGGTCGTTCCACAGGCGCGACTTGTCCACTGTGGTAGCCAAGGTCGAGGTACAGGATCACTAGGCATTTTCGTGGTCAGGAACAGGGAGACGGTCAAGACAGGCGGCAATGATGCAAGGTCGGGGACGGAGCATGAGGTCAGGGCTGCCAGCGAAGCAGCACAATCAGGAACAGGTCTGGGGTCACAACGGGAGGTTAACACTTGGGAAGGAAACACTGTGGAAAGCTTCCTCATAGGCATGAAGCATTAAGATCTGGCGGGGAATGCTGGGAGCCGCCGGTCTTTATAGGAACCTGGGAAGTGAGCAGCGCGAATCAGCGGTGCACTGGCCCTTTAAATCTGTGAGTGCAGGGGCACGCGCTGGCCAGCCGGGTTGGGGGCCGGAAAGTGGTGAGTTGAGTGTGATCCAAGTGTGCCTGCGATCCAAGACATAGATCTCAGGGGCACCCTTGACACTGGGACTACCTATCTACTGGGGTGCATGTGGTATGGCTCATACGGAATAACATTTTAAAATATGTGGCGTTCATGGCTCTCTCAGCCTAAAAGGTTACTGACCCCTGTTATACACCCATAATTATGGTTATGGACTATTTCAAACATCATATGAAATAAAAGATTACCACCAATCTTGCTAGCCATATCCTAGTAACAAAACTGTGATGAGTATATAAATCAAGAGATATAAAATGTAGGTTACTTACAGTTCTGTGGACTTCTCTTTTTCAAACTCCGCTTTTTTCAACTCACTTAAGTTCACTAGCCACTTGAAATCAAAACTCCGCTTTTTTCAACTCACTTAAGTTCACTAGCCACTTGAAATCACAAGCCAAAACTGAGCGAGCATTTTTAAAAAATGTATTGGTTACTTCTAAGGGTGAGGTCACACATAGCATTTTAATTTCCCTTTAATTGCATTTTGAAACCAGTTACAACAGCTGAGAAGAGGTGATTTGCCTTATTACATTACTGTTAAAATTTGTGTTTACAAAACACAATGTAAATGCAACATTAATGCAGGTGTTTACATTGCATTTACTATGCATTTTGTAAATGCAAATGTTAACAGTAATGTAATTAGGAAAATCACCTCTCCTCAGTTGTTGTAATAGGTTTCAAAAGGCAAACAAAACGCAATGTGTGACCGCAGTCTCATATGTCATCATCTCCCTGGGGTGTGACTAGAGTGTTTGAAAATGCAGGACACAGCCTCAAATCCCAAATTAAGTCAATGTGGATTTGAGACATGTGCAACAAAAAGTCTCAAACCCCCCCCCCACAGCAAGGCTGAGGGATGGTATTGCATGCCAGCTGCCAGTTTTGTCCTATAGAACTAAGTGGATTGTAGTTCCTCATTGGAACCATTTGAAGGATGAGTTTTTTTTTCTGTTATGGGAGGCATGTGATGGCCAATTTTTGCCCCAGAATAAGATGCAGCTTTCCAGTGATACTATTTTGGGGTTGCCTATGCCTATTGTGAAAATTATTCACTTTTTCATGGGCGGAGAAGTAGAAAAGCAATAAGTTTCTCTAATGGATATTCACCCTTTTTTGGTGTCAATCCATGCCTAACATACAGGTTATTCCAGGCGATGAATATGATTCCCGCGAAGAACATAAATTTCAAAATAAAAAACCGATGTGGGCCGAAAAGCATTTTGCATTTGGAGTAGGATGAAGCTGGTTGAGGCTTTTTTTCAGAACATTAGAATTTTGTTCCAGTATCATTCTGGAGTAGATATGTTTTTGTGTGTCATCATTCATGAGTTGGTACTTACTCAGGAAAACAACCTACATGATTTTGGCATTTTGAATGACCCAATGAGTGACATCAACATTGATCCAATTGATGATGCCCAAATATCCAGAAATTACTTCCATTGATTTCCTATAATCCTGCCCCTAGCAGCTGCCCTATAGTCAGGAAATCATCAATTGCCTTAAACTTCGCCTATTTTAATTTATGGCCTGCGTGAGTGGCATGTTTCTTCTGAGTTTCAAACTTTGCTGCGTGCATGCAGCGCATCACATTTTATGGACATAGTATCTAGCAATGTCTAATTAGACAAGTATGCAGATAGCCAGAATAACAACATAAAAACAGACAATTGGGCTACATCAAGGGTATACAGAATAAACATAATCAAGTCTGGAAAATTATGGACTATGGCAGTAGATATTGCAAATGTTCAATTATAGCTCCGTAGAGTGGCATTATTTCTTAGAATAGTCTCAAAGAAGTCTGTCTCAAAGTATCAATGATAAATTATATACTTTTATTTGATTGTTGTGCTTCCCTCAAAATAAAGAGCGGTTTTACCCATATAAAAATGACCCTGGAAGCTGATCTGTAAATAAGTTTATGCTTAGTCCAGGGATACAGGGAGCAGTAACTTTTTATTTTTACCTCTCACCTAAAATTTTAGGGTGAATAATTTTCAATGGTGAACAGATAATGTGATGACGACAGACCCACCTGACTTTAGACGTCTACAGCCAGCAACATCTGATGGACATGCTGCAAGTTTTCCTGTCTCTCTCACTGAAGGTAGAAAGCGTTTGTAACCTCTTTGTCTTCTTCTTCCCATGCATAGCGCTGAAGCTAGCACTATGCAATGAATGGGGAGACGGCCGAGGTATTTACAACCTAATTGGAGCATATTAAAGGACAATCTACAGATTTGACTGATGTAGATAATTACAACTCACCTCTCATTCTGCCCCAGGTACAATGATCGTATTTTATTATGACTGGCATTTAGAGAAATGTTTAAAAAAAAAAAAAAAAAACCTTTAAAATAAAATTAATGAAATATGCAAATGCCAAAAAAAACATGCTCTGCACCAATGTGCCATCGGCGGCACTATAGAGTTTTACCTGCCGCCAGCCCATACTTATGTCCGCCTACAAAGTGTCGAGCAGCTGTTGAGGCCACCAGGTCTCTTGCAAAATGGCCGCAGCATGAGAACAGCATTGCCAGCGAGGCATTAGTGATGGGCTTTTTTTTACAGGAGAGCCAGTGTTGCACCGGCTCTGGGTGATAATATGTAGCCAGATATAACGTAGGGCCGCGAGGCAGAATAAATTACATGACAGAGCACAGCGTGTCAGCCAGACACAAGTTGCCTCATTTGCATTAGTTTATAACATTTTTATTGTTCTCATAAATGTGGCTAAGTGCCAAATTATAATCAACCGAAGATCAGTAGCCACTTTGACACGAAGGGGGCTGCGTTGCGTAATCATTACCCTCAGCCAATTGATGGTAGATGCTCCTTTGTGTAAACAAAGACCCATACATGCCGCCTGAAGCCCTCCACAGTAAAGATATGCTCCATGCACCCCCTTTATGAAATGCCCAGCAAGGCCCCCCTAGAGCATGAATGCTTGAAGAGCCACCCCCAGTAATGAAAAAAAAAAAAAAAAAAAAAAAATGGCCCTCCATGAAAGCCCCTAGTAATGAAATGCTGCCCAGTCCCCAATGAAATGTCCTGCAGCCCCTATTAATGAATGCCTGTAGCCCCTGGTGTGTAAGACAATAAAATGAATACTCACCTTCTGATGCTCCTAAAGCTCCCCTTCCATCTGCACTTTACTAGAATACAGAGCCAGCAAGAGCTTCCATGCACTTGCTCCTCAGGACTACACTTCATGTACACTCATAGACTCAGACCAGAGTTACCCAATCGACTTCAAAGTGTGTGATGCCCTTAGATGCATGGAATATCTCTGACTGCTCCGTTATAATGAAGAGAGGAAACAAAGAGGAGCCCACCGGAGTATCGGAGAGGGAGTATGCAAGTTTTATTTTTTATACACCACTTAAAAAGAAAAGAAAACGCGCTAACATTTTAACCTTAACTACCCATGGGTCACAAGAAAGCCACGATATTTAAACCACAATGTTTTTTTTTTTTTTTTCTCTGAAAATTGCTAAAAAGCCAGTTCATGATATTCTTCAGGCCTGTCATTAAGCGGGTAAAAAATACTTAATCATCAGAGGCACAACAACAATAAAATTAGATTATCCTAAAACAAAGGTTTGGCGCCTGCAAAGAGGCACATGATAAATTAAGAAAATACAGTACAATATGAACCATAATTCAATATTAATGTTTTTGCTATTAGTAAGGAATATCTCAAACGAGCCGAGATAATACAAACATAGTGATACTCGTGAACAAATAAGAAAAAACCCCAAAAAAAAAAAACAAAAAAAAAAAAAAAAAAAAAAAAACAAAAAAAAAATAAGTAGTCCATGGCGCTTAATGCAGAAATATTTTCATTGCAGTAAAAACTAAAATACATAGATTGATAGGTCATAAGATATATGTATTACTATCGGTGCAAACTAAGTCATTAGCAATAATTCTGTTTGTGTCCATCTGTTGCTTAGGCGCCGTTTGAATCAACAATTTTTTGAACAAAATGCCTTACATAAAAGTTTGAATGAACGGAGAGCTGTCTTTCCCACTAAGGGGATAGCGGAATGCAAGATGATCCAGAAATTATATTGTAATTTTTTGGTATTTGATTTAATTGCGGATTTTGAAGCCAGATCTTTGTTGCAGTGAAAGGAATGGCCCCTATTGGCAACCCATTAACTTTAAATAGCAAAAGAGAAATAGAATAGATGGGCAAACGGTGGGGCCGCTACACTACCAAAGGAAGAAGAATGAGAGCAAAAGTCCACAAGAGAACAAAAAAAAAAAGAAGACAAAAAAAAAAAAGAAAAAAACCTCCCAATGCCCCCAACAAAAAAAAAGGGATACTAACGTTAACCCCCAGCCCCCCCCCCCCCCCCCACGAGGGCTGTGCATACAGATAAAATACAAGGCTCACTGAGGTGCTCGAGTGACATAGCTGATCGCCCCCCCCCCCTAGGCAAATGATCGTGGATATAGAGTTATAATAAATAAGCCTGAGGAACAATGTTCCTCACAAACTCTACTGGGACACATCACTAAACGATGAGTTGATGTCCTTTAAGTTGGCCAGTCTCCAACCAACGGGACTGCATAGCCAAGACGCGGTCCTGTGCTGCAGCCAAATACTTAAACTTTATAAAAAAATGGTGGTACATACCGCCAGCGCTTTCTTCACAAAGCTCTTGACTTACCCCCTCCGCGTTCTGGGCGGAAGCACAGGACTGCCATCTGCAACGCCACCGCTGTGACGTGATAATGTCGCAGCTGATTACATCATAGAAGGGGCTGGCTGATGGACCCAGAGATCTGCTCTACCCAGAACAGGGGGGAGGGGAAGAGGGTCGACCAGAGGATAAGTGATGGCTTTTTTTATTAGGGGGACACCACTGTGGACAGTTTATGGGGTGGGGAGCGCCCTCTACTGGGAGCATTCTATGAGGCGTGAGCACTGCTGGCGGGATTTCATTAGTGGGGCAACATGCTTGCGAAAAATTATATGGGGGTTTACAGTGCAGGGGGCATTTCATTAGGTGCGGAGCACTGTTATATGCTAATTGATTTTGATTAAGCAGTGAATAATATAAACATGTTTTTGAAGTCTTCATATGTTTAACCCTCTCCTTTACAGAACATCTAAAACACACTTTTTCTCGGATTGCCCTTATATTCTGCGGTAGTTTAAATGTTAAAGAAGTTAATCCGCTTCATTAATGTTTTTTTTTTCACTTTTTATAGGCCTGGATATATAAGAGGTTTCTCATGCAAGAAAATTTACTTACAATTTAACGCGTTTTATTGCCTGTTTAGTTCCTATCACTCCCTAGGCTGCGTCAGTTGCTAATTTGCGAACGGCATCAGGTCTTGTGCTGCAGGATCTACAACAGCTTGTATATTTAAATGGTATTCCACAAAGACAAAATCTTATAATATACTCAGGATAACAAAATTAGCATATCTTAATTATCTTACTAAAAAAAATACAGACCATTTTCAACAATATAAATTCCACTGAATTTATCAGTCCTGGTGTTATATTTTGGTTGTCCTTGCGATAGGATCGTAATCCTCCGACTATGGTCAGATTCTTTCATCCATAGCTTCTCTTGTTGCACACTGCCAGCACTCTCTGCCGCCTGACTCTCCACACGTCAGACAAGACTAGCTCAGACACTACGCTGCTGGTAATTACGGTCTTTTAGAATTTATTTTTTTTATATGAGGTGCGATCGTTAGGCTCGCCCACAAAAAAATTGCTGGATCATTCTGGCCCTCCTGACAGCCCCTATTAATGATAATAGGGAGCCCCAGTCCAGCAACTCCCACTTCACACCACTTTTAAATGCTAGATTTCATTGGGGCAAAAGGGAGTTGGTGAGCAATTGGGAAATGGGTTATGAATGGTATTTCAATATTCACTGTGGCTACAGGATATTTTTACATTTTATAGAGAAACCTTGATGTCGCGGGCTCTACAAATATTCGTTGATAAGGCCTACTTGCCTTTAGATTCTTCGGTGATGCATCATAAACATATCGTAACCTTCACCACTTCAAATGACAGAAACTCTGTCACGTAATGCTATATAATATATAAAAAATCATGATTAATTCATTGTTTATCTCAGCAGTAGTAATTAGACAAGCGGGACATATTATCAGGACCTCTGCGCGAACGCCAGTGGACGAAGCAGGCCTGCTAATCACAAATGAGAGGTATTGCCAGCTTTGCGATTATTTTTTCCCCAATGCACTTCACGCCAGTGGGGAGTTGAAGGGGGACGCAGCCGCCCGAGCGGGGGGCGCGGACGACGGGGAGTGGGCCGGCTGCGGGGCCGTTACGCGTCCCCGACACCTGCGCACTCGCTGACTGCGGCGACTTTTCGTAGGAAAAAGTCGCCGCGCTGCATTTTTTCTACGCCAGGCCCTGCCTGATAGGATAAACGCTGCGCACTGGAAGCCGTACATCAAACGTTAGGACCATAGTCCAACATTCATATTGCCTTTGCGCCAGTTTTTTGGGTGAAAGCGCTTGCCACATGTATTTATAAAGCATCTGCAGCAGTTTTGTGTGGACGGATGAATTGTGTCCAGACAACACAGAAAAAAAAAATGTGCATGTAAAGTGGTGTGTTACTACTTAGTCGGAGTTTATGTTACTTTTATTACTGACATGCGCCACGATTCTACAGCATGAACAAAGTGCACAAAAAAAGAATGGTGCACTCCTCCAGCGCGTGAAGCGGCAAGACTTGTGATCGATCTGGCGCCCCTGCAGACTCCACAGGCAACATCCACATAGTAAAGACCGCACTAATTTTTTATAAATGTGAAGCCAATGTTATTTAATATTTCAGTAATGAAATCGAAGGATATGTGAAATGGGTGTAGGAAGCATTTGTTTACAAAACTTTTTTAGAAAGTATCTGCCCTTAAATCTTAGAGGTTTCATACCTCGGGAGGAGTATATTGTTTATCTGTATTTGCATGGCTTTTCTATTTTATTCCACTAACCTGCAGCTAACATGTTTATCTTTTTAATTACATTCCAGCCGAAAAGCATCGGACGCATTGGCTTGAAGAGTCTTTCAAAGTCATTAAAACAGTTTCTACTGATAATGCTCTCTGACCGTTTACAGATCTTGCTGCTGCCCTTTTGGTTTAAAAATATTGGTGTGACAAGAACTATTGGTGATGTTCATCAATGAGCTGAGGAAATTAGCCTATCCTTTCAATAGTATTTCTGAACTATAAAATATGATACAAAAAAAAATGCGAGAAGATTTCACTGCTAAGTAAAATTTCAACTTTTTGGGCAAGTTATACCATAAATTACCATGAAATTCGGTGTGCTATTGCTTTAATCATGGTACAGTTATGATGAACACTTCATAAGGTGAAGGTTTTAATACAGTTTAATGGAAATTGTCACCAGATTTTATCCCATCAAACTAAACATCTTTTATAAAGTATGTGAACGATGATCAGGAAGGGTCATATTTGGACTGATGCTGAGTCAAGTTATAGAGGCTGCAAGTGAGTGTCAATTCAGAAGTTCCCTATCTTTGTGCTAGAGCATTCCTAAAAACAAAGTACATGGTACAGTTATGCTGCATACATTTGGACAATTCAATATTGTGAAGTGATTTCATACAGCTTAATGCGACATTGATCACAGATTTTATCCCATTCAAACTCAACATTTCTCTAAAGTCATGGTGAAGGGATCTGAAGAGTCATATTTGACTGCGATGAGTCGTTAGAGGATGCAAGTGGAGTGTCAATTCAGACATCCCGATACTTTGGATCGAGAGTCCTAAAAACAAAGATAAATAATCTCAGCAATCAAAACAGGCAGTAAAGACTTGTAAAGTCATTGATAATTGTGAGCCTGCGATAGATTTGTTTCTCTATATATTGTTTAACTCTCTGTTTCTCTGTTCTATAGCTCACAGAGCCTTTTGAAGATGCTATATTAATATGAGACGACTAGTTACTATGTCAAAGTTTGCTGATGTTTATTTCCAATTTATGACAACGCTTCATTATTTAGAATAATTTGTGTGGGGCTTTCTTATAATCCTCTTTAAATAAATAATCATGTTTTTTTAGCTAATTTTTACAACAGCTACTTAAAACATTTATATAGTCAAGGTGATACATCAATTAAAGAAAATTATAAAGCAAATGCAAACTAATGAGAGGCTAATAAAATATGTGCAACAATTATTATGAACCTAAAACACACTTATTATGAAACCTAAAGGCATTTGTAGTTGCGAGGATGGAATATGAAACAACATCACATAATTAATAAACATAAATAAAACTAACCTTGTCTGCTCAGTCATCTCTTCTCCACTTCATAGTCATGGGATATTTTTTGTAGTAGAAAATCTGCTCTGAAAAACTATGCTATGAACATACCTCCATCACCCCTTAAAGGAAAAGCGTCACCTCAGAATGACTAATAAACGCTACAAGTATGTTGTCAGACAAGCTTAACACCTTCAGCAGCCAAAATCTCTTTGAAGATGTAAATTGGTTGTAATAAGTCAGGAGAGGAGATTCTTTAAACTGTCTCTTCTCAGAAAGCCCATCATGTAATTGATGGTCCTAAACCAGCAGAATCACAAACCAGATGTCTGATGCAGACGTCAATCACAGAACAAAAAATCTTAGGAGGCATTAGGCCGCGCGTCACATGTACGCTAAGGTCGTCATACGCGCGCGCTAGACTGCACAGGGAGGAGTCCTCAGCCCGAAGCACATGGTTCCATGCTTAACAATCGCCATGCGCTCCCCGGGCAACGACATATGCGTTAGGCTGAGGACATCCCAATGATGCCGCCTAGTGTCGCCATTATGACGGACGTCTAGAGGGTACGTGGGATGACCGCGGCTAGCGTTCCACCTTGACTCATCTTAAACTCCTCCTCCTCCTTGACTCATACAACAATTTTTTTTTTTTTTACCAGCCGGATGAATGCCACCCACGGTCATGAAAGAAAACAAAAACTACATGGTGTTACAATGACTGCCGACAATTTACTGGTTGGGTGATTTATTAGCAGCTTCTGATGACAGTTACATTTAAGGCCACTTATTGAAAAAGGGAGTATTACTGCAGGTTCTAGATGCCTTTCTGCTCCATTGATGAGTGACCAGCCATCAGCTCCATTTCATACAGTATATTACTTATAGACGTAAATAGCCGTGATCAGCATAGTAAATGTCCATAACAGGGGCTATAGAGCGCCTGTCCAATGTAGATTTTGTGCTAATGTATGATATAATGTATAACAATGTGAATTCCTGATACCATTATAACCATACTAATAAATTTCTAATACTATTGTAAGATAACAGGAGAAAATGTGCTAACAGGTTATTTGGCTCTCTGAGGTGCATTCTGAGACTGTAGATGTTCTTTTACACCATTATGTCTGATCATGTCTTATACTTTTGATACAAGTTCAGTTTTCCCTTTCAAGTGTAGAATTTTGCGCTTCTATAACCGACGGACCCTCTTGTGACCTGTTTGTGAAAAGCGCTCTGGATGCTTTATTTTAGTCCCAGGCTACAATGATGAGCTGTTATTGATAATCCTCGGCCAAGGACAGGCCCCAAAATTTTGAAAATCCAATTATCACTAAAATTTTTCTCTGAGTTACAATTATAATCTATATAACCAGTTTTTCCAACTTAACATCACAACTGAAGTACAAACTTAAAGAACCTATCTTGTATTAACCCAGGAACTGCCTTATTTTTTTTTGGAATTTTAAGGTTTGAAGTTACCCAACATCGAACAGCCATGGATCAAAATGAAAACTTGCAGTCCTCTAACATTTCTTGAATCAGCGCAGGGAATAAGGAAATATCTATGAATAATTCTGACCCTACACTATCCTTGGGTACATTCACACGATGGTAATGCCGCCTGGAGGCGAGGAGGAGGAGCAGCCCCTCCCCCTTCAAAGGAAACAGCGGCGCATGGCCCCCCCTCCGGAAAAGATAGAGCATGCTTCATCAGCTACTTTGCATTATCATGCAAAGTCCGACAGAAGTGTGTCTCACACTCTCATCCCATGTTAATGGTTCAACAAAAATAGTTGGTATACCTCTGTCGTGGACAGTGTAGGGAGTGTAGGGATTCTGAAGACTGTGTGCCACACTTGATGAATATGACCCACTACACAGGGCAACTGTGACGCTGTTTTTAGTTATTTGCCCCAATGGGTTCTAAATTTTGGTGGCTTCTTTACAAGTCCCATGGAGAGAATATTGTAAATATTGTTTTTTTATACTTAATGTTACACATTAATGATATTTTTTTCTCCAGAAAACGCAAGAAAAGTTAATCAAGCTCTCTTAACCCCGCATGAGGATTTCTGAGCGCCAGCTCACAACTGAGCTGGCATCAGAAGCACTGGTCCAGTAACACCGCGCTCTAACCCCCGCAAGAGCATCACTGTTCAAGTTCAAGTTTGTATAGTAAAAAAAGTTAAAAAAATTAAGTTTTAAAATAAATTTTAATTAAAATAAAAATTTTGCCCCTAATGTAACACATGCTCATACAAACACTTATTAAATTAATAAAAACACAATAAACAAAAAAGCCACTATTTGATATTGACAAAAATCTATCAAAATGGCCCATGGGTAGGTGGCTGCCTGTTGTCAGCTCAGCTTTGTTTCCTCCTCCTCTTGCCCGCCCCTGTTCCCCCCCCTTTTTGGGAAGGGTTCCCCCTATTTTTTGCCAATTGTTTCCTTCCCTCCTCATGTTTTATTCCAATTTCCCTCCCTTCTACCAACCATGTCTGGCATCAGTGAGATAAGCCAGGAATGGACCCCCCAGTAGCTGGCAACTCAGCAGCGCGGCCATCATTCAGTGGCCCACATGGACGGCACAAAGCGAGCATGGATCCATTTCAGGCTGAACCACTGGACTGGATGACATCGGATGGATCGGCATTGAAGTGATGGACACTGCGGGGATCGGCACATCGGTGAAGCAGAAATCATAAACCATGGCGGCATTATTATCATCACGCCTCCAGTGGAACGTGGAGCCCAACCCGCTTCCTCCTTCCTCCACAGCCTCCAGTTCAGTCAGAGCAAGGCCCCCCGATGATCATACTCACCCTGCCCGCGATACACCCATCCCTCGTGCTTGGAGCCTCTAGCTACAAGGAGCACCTGGGGAATCCCACAAAAACCTTTAAAATCAGATTAGCCAAAAAATAAAAAAGTTATGCCATAAATTTTAAACATTTTCTCCAATAGTTTTTAGTAGTAAATTTTGGGAAAAAAGAAAAAATCTATATAAATGAGGGTACTTGCATAATCACAACGGTGACCCTTATATTATTTCTATGGTATGGTGAATGCCAACTAAACAAAACAAAAAAAACCTTCCAAATGAGGAATTTTTCCTCCAACAAAGAGTTACTAAAATCTTCCCTTATTACTGGAAATTATGTACAGAAAAGTGCATCTCATGTGGCAAAACAAAAGAGCCTTACATGTCCAAATTAAAAAGGAATAAAATTATGCCGGTACAATTTGACAAAAGCAAATCTGCTCTGAATGCACCTTCCTTCCCTTCATCAACCGAACAAATATTATTGTTAAATAATATAATTTATTAAATACAGAAATCCCAATAAACATCGTAATAAAATTGATGCATATCAGAAGAAACCAAAAATTAACAGCTCAGGCAATATGTCCATAAGTACACATTTTTAAATAAAATAGGATTCATGAGAAATATTACTTATTCTAATATTGTGTCATGAAAAGTCATTCTAATATGTTATGTATGACCTGCTGCTATACTTTTACCTGTCTTTTCGATTCTGCATGTGATTCTCTTTTTGGCCTTTCTGAACAGATGGACCCCCTTGTTTTTCCTATGAGCACAGTTCACTATCTGGGTTCGAAAGTTTGCTGCTAATATGGGATAATCCACTGAATTCTTTTTCACCTGATTTTAAAGTGCTATTATTCTTTTTTGCCTACAATTTTGGAGGACCTGAGGCCGCTGCCCTAGATGATATGTACCTTACTGTTTGTAATGTGCTGCCTTAAATTTATGGCAGTATCATAGTTTATAAACGGTTGAAAAAGACACTGTCCATCAGTTCAACGCAGAAAATTGGAAGGGATTGGATTAGGAAGAGATTTTAAGGGCCCTTTCACCGGAGACCCATTTTAGTAGCACTCCCCCAGTCCCCCAGAGCATATTACATACACTGCCCAGGTTTTTGTATTAAAGTGAGGTTTACAGAAAAAAAGATATGTTATTTGTCCTTTCATTAAGCATGTGCTGTGTGACTAGGCAGTTGCCAGATGGGAGGGTCCTGGAAGGAGCATTTTCCCTTTCCCCCTCACCTTGGGGAACAGCTACTCATGTACCTTTTCACTATATGAAAACACCCATCATCACTGGGCTTAGCTACGCCCCCTGCTCCTCTACATCCAATCCGAGTTGTGGGGAGTTATTATTATTTTGAAATGGTCACATGTTTCCCAAGGGCAGGGGGAAACTGCTCCTTTCCGTCCCTCCTTTTTGCAACTGCCAGTCACACAGCATATGCTAATGAAAGTCAATATAACATATCTTTTTTCTGTAAAACCTATGTTTTATACAAAACCTTTGGCATGTTGTACTATGCTCTGTGGTACTGGGGGAGTACTAAAAATGGTCTCCTGTGACAGGTTCCTTTTAAGGGAAGCATTCTTATAACATAACCATCATGTTATTTAGGGGTAAAAGGCATCTCTACTTGACCAACGCCTGAGGCAGGCTTATTCCAGCACAGATTGACAGTTCCCATAGTAAAAAATTCCCGCTGTCGCCTTTTTTTCTCCAGCCAGTGTTCCTTTCTTTTCATTTAATCGGACAACTTTCACTATACTTTTTGTATGACCATTCAGATCCTTATACAACTTATACAAATAAATCCTGACCCGCTTGGGTCGTCTGTTTTCTCAGACTAAACGGAAGACTGACTCCTTGTCTCCGATCCAGGGCATCCTTTTTTATGTACTGGGTGTCCAGACTGCCGGCAGTTCCAGGTTGAGGCCGAACCCAATGCTTGTACAGTGTATATTACATCCCCGTCCTGAGAGTCCATGCCACTTTTGATACATAACAAAATCTTGCTGGCCTTTAAAAGGCAGCTGATTGGCATTGCATGCGTCATTTTAATTTATGATTCTACTAGTACGCCGATGTTCCTTCTCACATGGGGGACTTTTCACAAGATTTACTCCTCAAGGACATATATGCATTGTTAAATTAATGGCCCCCAGGTGGCATAACCTTACATTTATCCACATGGAACTTCATGCCAAGTGATAGACCAACCACACACAGTTTGTCCAAGTCACCCTGCAGCTTTATGAACATCTCCATAGACTGTATTACCTCTACAAGCGCTTGTGCTCTGCAAAAAAGACACAGTGGCTATTAATTTTAACCTCTATATCATTAAACATTAATGCAATAGTAGTGGGCCAAGCACGGACCCTGGGACACACTTATAACTGGTGACCATTCCGTGTAGGAATCATTGACCAACTCTCTGGATACGTATCCTTCGCCGTTTCAATCCAATTGCAAATCATTCCTCCAAGCCAATGACATTATTTTAACCCATCAACTTCTAATGCGGGACAGTATCTCCTCCTCCAGGCATCGCTCACCATCTTCCATAGAAGCAGATCAGGATAGTCTTAAAAGTTCTATCCTTCGTAAACCCATGCTGGCGTAAAATTATTGTACCTTATGATTTCACATACTCTCAATAATGTAGTCTTTTAGCAACCCTTACAATATTTCCCTACAATTGCAGTTAAGCTTACAAGGCCTGTAATTGCCCTGCAAGTTTTTTTTAAAACAGCCTTTTTTAACTATTTGCACCCAATACTAAGACATTCGCATTGTGCCATCCTGTCAACTGTACCATTCATTAGTAATCTCCTGCAGAATTTCTAAAGCAGGACAGCAATGACAGAACTGAGTTCTTTAATAACTCTGGTGGTTTTACCCCATCTGGTCCAGGACCTTGTACATATTTATTTTATTGGCTTAGATTGTGATTATTTCTAAAGGCATCCATCTGATTATATTAGAGGATGCATAACCCCACTGGCAAGTCCCCACCGCCGAAGTTCCCCAACCCCACCGGGCCGTGGCCAAGACCGAGCTGTGGAGCACCTGGTTCCGGCCATGGGCCCCACTCTGTAAAAAAATACTCCCCTTCCCCTTTCCCCAACAGCAGTCCTCGTCTTCCTTTACTTCATTTCAATGTTAACCATCACTGGCAATGGAGAAGTGCATTAGGTCATCGATTGTGTCTGCCTACAATGCAGAAAGAGAGTGAATGGAAGAAGAGACTGCTGTATGGGAATGGATAGGTGAGTATGTAGGAAAGGGTACGTTTTTCCCCTCCATCTATTCATTCCTGTAGAATTTAGGGGACTTGGTAAGAACAGAATGTGTACTTGAAGGGGGGGCAATGCTCAGGAAATGGGACATTGGAAGGGGGCATGCACACGAGATGGGACATTGGAAGGATGGAATGCTACTAAGATGAAACATGAGGGAGCATGCACCAGGACGGGAGGGCAACTCCCTGAAGGGGGCAGTGGCAGCAGGGGATGGGCTTTTATACAGGAAGAGGGGATAGTATAAGTGTGAGGGGTGTCTTTTTCATGAAATGAAGAGACCATATAGCTGGCCACACAGGGAGATATGGCGGGCGCATGCAAACCTACATTTTTATGGCTCTGAGACCCCAGACCCCACACTCCCCACCAGTGGTCCCTGGAAAAAATTATGCTAACACTGGTCCCTGTAAGTGTATAAATGAAGCTAAATATCTCCACCTTCTCTTTGGTCTCCAGTCACAAAGGCCCATTTCAGAATACTGGGTCCAACCTGCCTGACCAATTTTTTTTGGCATTGGTATGGCCTTAAAAAATTCTTAGATTTGTTTGCTACTTTTGCATCTGTGTTTCGGTTGATTTTATTATTTCTTACTTCTTGAAGGCTTTTACTTCTTTGAAGGCTTCAGGTGAACCCGTCAGATTTTATTTTTTTGAATGCCCTCTTATTTCAGTTCATATAATGGCCTTCTAACTGTACTGTAACCTGCAGGGTTTTTTTTCTATTGTATTTATCTTTCCCTAATATAATTAAAGAAGAATGTGGTACTACTTTCAGTCAACTAGAGATTAGAGGGGTGGTCAAAATTCGATGTTTGTGACAAAAATCTGTTCCTGACCAAACTTGACCCAAACACGAACCCCCTTGAAGTCTATGGTACCCGTATTTTAATCTTCATAATGCTGTAAAATGAGACTATAGGATTACAGGGTGAAATTTGGTGATAATTACGGGATTTTCCTTCCCTAATGGGCTAGAACCAATTATTAACATAAGGAATAGAACAATGGAAAAACTACATAACCCGTCCTTTCACTGCAATTAAAGGTGCCCTGGATGATTCATAACCCAGTTTACGCATTCTCTGTAAAAAGAAGCAATGGAGAGACCACATGCCCTTATTTGTGGTTAAGGTGCTGTTTGTGCTCTGACGCCATTATTTATTAAGGCTTTAATTTGGCAATGACCTGAAAATCTTCCTTTTATGCTTTTTTGTCTGTAACTGGGCGTCATCTGTACACCGGTTGTCCTTAGAGGGTTTCAATCCCCTAGTGATGTCTACACCAAAAATATTCTTGTAATCCATAGCAATTTTACTTTTTATTTCTGTTTTAGCTACTATAATTTGGCCAGTGTCAAATTCCAGAGTGTGGAAGGAGAATCTCTAAGCAGACACATTGGGACACATTTACTTACCCGGTCCGGAGGAGATCCCGAAAGTGCATTGTCCAACGACAATGCACTGTGCCGAGATTCAAGAAGATTGTGCGCCCAATATCCTGCATGTGTTGCTTCCCCGCTCAGGTCAGCCGGAGTTTTTAAGTCAAATCCTGCAGGTTGTCGGAATCCATCTGATCGTTCGACGGTTCACCCCCCCCTCCACAATTTGCACACGACACAATCTCCTACTAAATACCTGTCCCAGCGGCGTGATCCTCGAAAATTTTAAAAAAACCCAACGGAAATGCGTCCGCGGGACCCTTAGTAAATAAGCCCCATTATGATTCCTGTAGTGCTGTGAGATGCTGTGTTCTGAGAATGTGAGAATCTTATCAAAGTACAGGTTTATATACACTTTCATTTAGCTTCTGAACATTCTATTAGTATCTGACACATAGAAAGAGACATGAGACAGATCAGTGATGAGAGATCAGAAATCCATGAGATGCATCATACACATGACATTCTCAGCTCTACTATCACAGCCATAACATACAAAACTCTGCAATATCTCACCTATAACACATACTGGCAGGCCTGCTATACCTTCCTCCCATCCCCTGGATAAAGATCTTATCTGCAGCTTGTAGCTTTACTCTCCTCACACACAGACAGGAAGTCAGTGGGGGACATGTATGTATATTTCTGCTAGTTTAATTGTCTTATTTTTGCGACTTTTGTCATTTTTGCTACCTTTCACTGCGACTTTTGCTGATGTTTTTAAAGTACGCCTTGGTCTGCACCTTGTGCAGTATGCCTTATGTATCTTTATTTTTCAGATGTTCTGTGCGACTTTTCAGATATGTAACTTTTTTTTTTTTGCTTATTTTTGTGACTTTTTAGGTGCAAACTTGCACCTAGTCCAGGGTAGGTGCAAAGAAAGCATTTGTTTTCATAGACCCTGTTTTAACATGTAAATTGGAATTTTTTCACATGCTTTAAAAGTTTAATATTTTGCACATTAACCAAACAAATGAATGTGTTAACAATGTGCTAACAAATGCATGTGTTAACAACGCAATAACTATTGAGTTTTGTAAACGCAAGTGTAAGCAGCTGTTTAAATAGTCAAATTTCTCTTCAGATTGTGCAATGTGTTAAACGCATGCAATTAACACATGCAATTTCAAATGCATCACAACAGTTGAGAAGAGCAGAGTTGCCCAATTACATTTTTGTGTGCTTAGCGGGTACAATTTATCAGACTGATATTTGTATAGCAGCAATATATGTCCCCCCCCCCCCCGTATAACGCAGGGATTATTAATACAGTGTTATCATTTGTGATGACTGACCCAAATGTACCGATTCTCCTGATAGGGGACTATAACTGTTGGTTGCAGGCACACCTTGATAAGTTCCACACTGGGACGATACCCGCAGACAGCCCTCCTTGTTGGCACGCTTGTTGCGGGAAGTGCAACTGATGGATATCTGGAGGGTTCGCAACCCTCAGGAAAAGAGATACTCATGTTTTTCGGCCTCATATATGTTGCTCTCCCACATAGATTTGGCTATAGGGAATGATAGGCTAATGAGACTAGTCACCCAGGTCTCATATGGCACACGGACACTATCAGACCATGCCCCAATTCAGCTCAGTCTTAATATAGGAGTTCCTGAACACCCTCAAAGGCCCATGTGGAAATTGAACCCTTATTGGCTTCCCATTCTAAATAATGTACCCAAGATTGTAGCAGAAATGGAGGAATTTTATATGGATAATGCACCTAGGGACGGGAATGCTAGCATTTGGGATGCAGCTAAATTGCATCTTAGAGGTCTATACTACAAACATATTTCGAGAGTTAAAAAGCGCAGCTCTAACCTCACGAATACGTTGAATAAGAGAGTAGATACCACCGAAATGGAATATGTAGAGATGCCATCGGAGGCTAATAGGGAACAGTGGCTGGAGGCACAAAAACTCCTTACTGAACACTTGCTTCAGCAGGCGGACAACAAGCGCTTCTTTTTAAAACAGCATTACTTTATTGAGGGGGAAAGTGCGGGCCATCTGTTGGCCACAATTGTCAATGCTCAAAATGAGGTTGCGCATATTCCTTCTTTGAGATCTGATAATGGTGCTCTGATGGTAGAAATTGTAACAGAGTTTCAGAGATTCCATGGTGACCTTTATACATCGAGACTGGCTAAGGATGGGTCACAAATCAGGGCATACCTAGGTAAGATTCACTTACCTACACTTACAGTGGAACAAAGAGAGGCATTGGATCAGCCGATATCAGTGGAGGAATTAGAAGAGGCACTGGACACATTCCAGAATAATAAAGCGCCAGGGTTGGACGGTTTACCGACGGAAGCCTTTAAAGAACTAAGGGAGTTGCTTATCCCAAAATTGCTAGAAGTCTATCAGGCAGCATTTGAGACCGGGCGGCTTCCATGAGGGAAGCAGTGATTACAGTTATACCTAAGCCAGGGAAGGATACACAACTGACAGAATCCTATAGGTCCATTTCGTTATTGACAGTTGACATTAAAATCCTGGCCAAGATTATGGCGCAACGTTTGATAGCTGTTATAGATGGGTTGATCCATCGTGATCAGTCCGGCTTTATGCCCAATCGCTTCGCAGCGATTAACTTACGCAGGCTTTTCCTTAACATCCAGTCAAAGTCGGATAATGTGGGGGGCCGAGCGGTGCTCTCACTTGACGCTGCGAAGGGTTTCGATAGCGTCGAGTGGGAGTACTTGTGGGTGGTCTTGGAAAAAGTAGGATTAGGCCCCAACTTTAGGAAATGGGTACAGCTTTTATATACTAGCCCCAAAGCAAGAGTGAGGGCTAACGGGATACTGTCCCAGCCTTTTGA
The DNA here is from genome assembly GCA_019512145.1 of Engystomops pustulosus. NCBI lineage: Eukaryota > Metazoa > Chordata > Amphibia > Anura > Leptodactylidae > Engystomops > Engystomops pustulosus. The sequence goes on along the minus strand of CM033642.1, from coordinate 97,623,503 downwards.
TCTAACCAGGGGGACAAGGCAGTGGTGCCCTCTGTCACCCTTGCTGTTTGCTTTGGCAATCGAGCCGCTGGCGCAAAAGCTGAGGGACAGTCAGACGATTACAGGGCTCAAGTATAACCTGCATACGGAGAAAGTAGCTCTGTATGCAGACGATCTGCTTCTTTTCCTCGGTGACACAGGAGTATCGCTAGAGAGTGCTATCGCTACTATAGGACAATTTGGAGATTTTTCTGGACTCCGGATAAACTGGAATAAGTCAGTACTATTGCCTATTGATCCCCTCTCAGAAGATTCCACGGTAGCTAACACACCCATTCAGGTAGTTAATACATTCAAGTACCTTGGAGTTCAGATCTCAGCTAGAGTCCAAGATTACTTGCAGCTTAATTTGACCCCTCTCATTGCGAGATTTGCTGCTAAAATCACAACATGGTGCAAGCTCCCGCTCTCAGTAATTGGTAGAGTCAATTTGACGAAGATGATATTGATGTCCCAATTGTTGTACATTGTACACAACACTCCTATATGGATTCCCCTTAGATTCTTCCATAAACTTCAGTCTTTGTTTAGAGAGCTAATCTGGAAAAAAGGGGTAGCGTGGATTAAATATAAGATGTTGCAGAGGTCTAAAGAGGCTGGAGGTCTGGCGGCCCCAAACCCCTGGATCTATTTTTTGGCCTCCCAATTACAACATCTAAGGGGTTGGGGAGCGGAGGAGGGAGGTGGGAGGTGGGGCAGTTGCGGCACTAATTGGGGAAATGGCACCCCACAGGCCTTTGTTGGCTGCCATCGAAGCTGGGTTCCCGGGACAGGGAGGAGCTAGGATCCCCACTCTGACACTTATGGTAAAGGTCTGGGGGAAAATCAAGCAATTGTTGGAGGTTGATGGTTGCACCCCTTTCACCCCTATCTAGAAGAATCCAAGATTACCAGAATTTTTTAGGCTGGAGGGCTTTACTCCCTGGGAACAGGCGGGCATGAAGTTCGTCCATCAACTGCACTCCGAGGGCACATTCAAGGCCTTCTCTGATTTGCAGGAGCAGTTTCAGTTTTACAAATTTTTGCAGATACGCTATGCGTGGGATACACAAGTGACCACAACAAAACTTACCACTGGCACTGCTCCTGTGATCACAATAACAGCAGCTAAGGGGGAAACTTCTGGTCTGATTTCTTTACTGTATAGCCATCTGTTGGAAGCTTATCTAAAGAACTTCCCTCTTAATTTAAAGCAAAAATGGGAGGTGGATTTAGGTCCCATCTCAGATGACCAATGGGAGGGAATTTTATCATCTGTTCCTCAGGTGTCCACGTCTGAAGCCCTAAGAATTTCACATGTTTACCTCATTCACAGGGTATATAGAACTCCTGACTTCCTATGCCGCATTGGAGTTAGGCAGGATGACACTTGCCCCAGATGTGCCCAGGGCCCAGCTGATCACATGCACATGTTTTGGGGCTGTGCATTCCTGGGTCGCTTCTGGAGTAGAGTGCTCACAAATCTGGAAAGCATATTTCAGTTGACTATTCCCAAGAATCCTCTACAATGTGTCCTGGGATATTTTGAGGAATTACTGGGTAATGAGAGTCTCGGATTAGCGCTCAAAAGATCACTATACCAGGCTAGGAAGCTGATAGCTCAGAAATGGTTGAGCCCAGACCCACCTACCTTAAAAGAATATAAGGACAAAATGCTTAGGCTTCTTCAAATGGAAAAGGGGGTTTATCTTAAGAGGAAAGCTATTAAAAAATTTGAAAAGATTTGGGGAGAGTGGCCGGGAGCGATGTTGTGATATATTGGCTATAGGCAAAGGAATTATTAAAATGTGATGTTATATCTGAACAACGAATAGAAGATGTTTATTGATAAAGTGTGGATTTATGTTTGCTTATACACATCGCAGATGTAAACAATTCTATTAATCATGGAATGTTTCTAGCTTGGACACTCCCCTAAATATATGAGGTGGAATTTTATTGCAGTGCAAAGGACAGAATACCTTCCTTATTGTTCTAAATGTCTACATGTGACTATCAACATTTTTTGTTGTTTTCTTTGCACATTTGACAAGATTCAGTTGTGTACCCTGGGACATACCTACGTACAAGAAGTCATACTTCTCTATACAAGAATACAAAAGTCCCTCTGCATCAACGTCCTCTGTATGTATTAGATATTAAAAATTAAAAACAGTCAATAAGGAAAAAACACACAGTAACTCCCCAGTACCACTTCTGATAAAAAGGCCTTATAAAAATAGAGTGATTGCACGTTTGACATTAACTCTATTTCACTCTATTTTTATAAGGCCTTTTTATTAGAAGTTTTTTGTGAGTATATGAAATAAAAAGAAAAGTTTTATGCAAAACCCTATTGCACCATTCTGTGTTCTCTCTTTCCTTATCGGTGAATGGACTTGAAGTGTTTCCTTTCCGGAGTCGGAAGACCGGACACTCGCACCGCATTTCCAGTGGGAGCCGCAGGATCCACGGGCACTTCGAGCTGAAAAGAACGCTACACCAAGGGGGGATAACGCACAAATAAGGTACCTTTGCCTCTACTTGGGTATATGTGTTTGAAAATGGAGAGGTACTGTGTGTTTTTTCCGTTGACTGTTTTTAATTTTTAATATCTAATATATAGGGTGGACATTGATGCAGAGGGACTTTTGTATTCTTGTATTTCTACTTTTGGATATTGGACTTTTATCAGTTTTTTGTCTCTCTTGCACCATTGCACCGTTTTCTACAGCGGATTTGGTTATCTTTTTCTGTTTTCTATAAATTATATATGTGGGGGGTCAGGTGTGAGGAGTATATAGGAAGATGCTGACCATGCCTGTCCCATAGAGATTTGTTGTGGCTGGAAGAAGTCGCCTGGAAGATCAGATTAAAGGGAAAAGACAAGAGACGCCATCTGTAAATCATTGGATTACACTGCAGCCTTTTTGCAGGACTGGTATCTACCACTATATGGTGAAAATACTAGTCTGTGTGTGTAAGTATACATTCAGACATTATGTAATGGTAATAATCATGATGTAGCATTATTATGTGGGCCTTGTACAGAGGTATCACTAGTGATATTGTATTATAACAATATGGTGATAAAGATCAATATATGGAGTTTATATTTATTGGTAATACTGGTTTATATAGAGAGAGTTCTGTTTATTATCAGTATGTTGTTATTTTCTTTATGTTGTGGTAATGCTCTGGGTCACAGTTTGGAGGGATCATTTGGGAATTGTAGCACTATTTTGGAATATTGGTCTTATGGTAGTTTAATTTGGTAATGATATTGTGGTATTAGTATTTAGTAACCGTATAGTGGTGTCATTATTAGTTATATTATTTGGTTTTCCATGGACCAAAATAGGAATTGGTTTTGTAATGATATGAATTTATGAACTAAAACTAAATATACTATTGTTTCTAATATCTCTAGCACTTGGGCTAATATTTGAAACTGCATAAGTATGGGGTATCTTTTGCATATATTGTTGCGGGAGGGGGCCCCACTTCAGCTAAATGAGGTGCTCTATACCGCTGGGACCCTTAATCTGGCCCTGATGTAACTATTATTATTTGTCTTTTCCTAAATAAACACTCTCATCTGTACATTCGGCATGAAACTTCTTTTTGAATTAGCTTTCTAACAACCAATACTTACTATTCAAAGATACTTATCAAATAAAATATTATTGCTAGTGATTATAGTGTATACATAATTTATATTTACATAATTTATCATACATCTTTCTGAATGTAAAATAGTATTTTAGTTCTTTGAATACACATGTACCTAGGAGCTCTGTTTGCCTATTTTCCTCAAATACAAGAGGATTAATGGTGGTTGCTAGTAATATTTGGAATCCTCTCTAGTTTTTTTGATACAATATATATTGAACAGAGGTCCATCATATCGTGAATGCAAGCTCCTAAGTGATGTATAACTGAATTATGTATGCCCTCTGAGTTTATTTTGGCAATTTGGTACTTTATTGGTCTTTGTATTGATTGGAAAGAGTGCGGAAATAGTTTCTGGAATCTACAACCTGATGCTGATTTATAGAGTGTCAGGTTTAATATTCCTTACTTCACATTCACATTCTACTTGTTTTAAACAGGGTGCTTCTATTTTAAGGAGTAACAGATCAGCACCTGTTTTCCCTGATCTGTGAGTCTGACAGTTTACTCTTCCTTCTTCAATGCAAACTCTATCTGCAGTTTTGCCAGCCTGTCTGACCTAGTGGTTCTAGCACATAACGTGATCTCAGGAGCTTTCTGAAATATTTGCTGAACACTGACCTCAGGTATTGTACAAGAAGAGTGAAGACAGTGAAAACTTGGCACGGGATTCTTGATTTACAACTTTACATCCCAAGTAAAGTATGGCTGAAAGTGGTTATCCAGGGGAGGAGAACAGGGAGGAAGCGGCGCTTGATGAGTTCAATGACATGATCAAAAATCGATCGGGTAAGTGCGTTATTGTTATTAATGAGAAGTGGCTACAGGCCTGTAAATATTATATGCCAGACCGTGGCTAAATACATTATTTATTATTGCCTCAGATTTATTGTTACTAGGAAGCTCTCACATTGCAGGATTGTCTGTTGCTGTGAATTTAATTTGATAATGTAATTTTACTTGTTTTAAACCCTGGTTTGCTGAAAACTGTCATTTGATGCTCTTGATCCTATACTCTGATGTTACATGGCACTTTACTATTTCACTCTGATCTGTTTGAGGTGTAAATGTTTTATTACAAAATGTACATCTAAAATAGCTAAAATAAGAGGGTGTTAAAGAATGAAATCGATATAGAAAAATGGTTCTTTTTTTCTCCATTTGCTGCTCATCTTTGGTGTGAGAGTGAATTGTGACAGCCCTTGTCTTTGTTTAGTGATAGATTTTCTGACAGATACTCCTGCCATTTGTGTAATGGGACAGGTCAGAAGAGCTGTGTGCTATGCTTACATCTTACATCTTATTTCAGCTGTTTCTTTTATTTATCATTGTAGCATCTCAGCAAACTGATCTATCGGCAGTCAATATTGAGTTTATGTTCACTAAACATGCTACGGGATGCTATAAAATATGTCATGAGCTACCACAGGGCTATATGAAGTCAATTTATAATGAGAAGTAGATGAAAAGGGTAATACAGTAATGACACTACATGGTTTATGTATATTATGTATATTATTACATTTTATTTCTGCTTTGTGTGAGTAGACAACTACTCAGATGACCTTAGTATATGGGGATAGACAGTAAATAAAAGCTTTGCAGACCCCCTGACATGTGGCTGTGACCAGGTGTTGATTTGTGTATGGCTATCACACATACATAAGGGAGTTAAAATGGGACTCTATACTGTAGGTCATATTAGCACATAATATTTCTTTTACTTTTTGTCTGAAGATGTACATACTGTACTCAAATAATTATTAAAATGTGTTCTCGACTTATGAAAATAAATATTGCATATTGTATGAGTATTAAGATTGAGGGAACAAACAAATAGTAAATAATTTTCTATAAAGCTACTTCACACATGTTTACCACATATGTTATCTAGCAATGCTTGAAAATGGTGACGTTATAAGTGGTGTTGAGTGGAGTCGAAGCGAACCTTCGTTGTGCTCAACTAACCCCCGTGATTAACAGCTGCACTAAGTGCTGGCTGCTGGTACTGGACTCTTGGTGCTGGACCATTTTGGGGGGTCGTCGCTCCCTCATAACGTAATCAGGAGAGACAACCCTCCCCAAAAGGTGACTTTGCCAGCAGCATTTAAACAGTTAATATCTGTGACCGCTGCTAGTACCTGAACCCAAATTTTAACAGGTCTGTTCATCACAAGCCAGCTCCCAGAAAAGATCTTTTTCAATGGTTTTTTTTTGTGTGGCATCTATAGAAGTTTTTTGGTAATGTTGATGTTTTACTTAAAGCCAAAAAACACACCTATAAAAAAAAATTATCCTGAGCACGATATGTTTTAATTAAAAAAAACCTATGACCTGTAAAACACTTCAAAAGTTCAATAAACAAAAATGCAGTTGTTTGTAAAAAAAAAAAAAAAAAAAGTATAAATTTATATGAGTTTTCTTCTATGTTTTGTTCAGTTAGGTGTTGGAGAATTGTTTCCAGAGTTTTATTTTTGTCACATAAATCATACATCTCCACCTTCCTGTGACAAATACTATACCTATGTGATACCCTTACCTTACTGATGAGTAAGTTCATCATAGAAATGGTTTTATCACCTCTAAAAAGTTATGATCTTACATAAATAATCTCAAAGCCTGGAATATGAATAAAACAATTGTATACCTGAATTCATTGTTATGTGCCAGTTTTATGAATATTTAAAATGGCTTTGGAGAGAGATAACAACAATAGATACAACAATATTATTGGACTACAGCTAGTGTGTGTGACCCCAGCCGACCCTTAGGCCAAATCAATCATACTGTGAGCTCAGTTGCTGTGAAATGTAACTGACAAACAGGCCATGTTTTCTGGCCAAAAATGTATGTAAACCATTGTATGTAGTGACTACTTGTAGCTTCCTTCTTGTACATAGAGGCCTGAGATGTGCCCAATAGTAAATGTAAGTAATTTCACTGCATTGGATTTAAGAAAACCATAAAATGCATTACTTAATAAATATAAAAAAAATAAAATAATAGAATTATTTGTGTATGTATTGTACTGTATAGTACTGAGTAAGGGCTTTATTAAATGAATGTAGTAGGGACTGATATCAGGGCGTACCATTTGTTGCTGGTTAGTGGTCCCCTAGGGTGCCCGGTAACTGTGTGGTGAGCACACGTTATCTCACCGTACCATGACCATGCATAAGAACTATAGGACATGTCCTATATTTCACTATCTTTCGGTGCTGGCCGCTTCCTTCTCTATTTAGGGGGAGGGCTGAGCAGTCCTCTATCCTCCTCTTTCCTGCCCGCGGCTGTATGCTCTTTTACTTGAAAAACTTCTTCTGGTAAGCCACGTGGATAACAGAAGTAAATTATCTAATTGCTATAAATGTCATTCTATAATATATAAGATGATCAAGGTGAACTCTTGCTTTAAAGTTTGCCAAATGTTGTTTTCTGGTGTTAGAAAGTGTGACACCGTTTTATTACTTCTGAGTACTCTTGGGCAGTAGGTGACAATGCTACATTTAATAAGACAGTCAAAGGGGTTGTCTGGAGGTTGAAAAGCACAGCTGTGACACAACTGACCATGGTTTGTGTCAGTATTGTAGCTCATCTGTATAGAGATGAATAGAGATTATTAATAATACTGGCACTACCCATCTTCAGGAGAGGAGCAGCCTTGTTTTTTAAACACCAAACAATCCCTTTTTTAGGTTCTGCAGATAATAGGTTTTGCTGGTCAATTTTTGTTTCCCCATAAAGCACCAGTATGCTACTGTGATAATCCAACAAACTTACCCATTTCCTTCTAATAATTCTCTCCATCCCTTCCAAAAAAATCCCATCCACTTAATGTCTTCACTGACATAGCGTCTACATCTTGATGTCTACCCCTAACACCATAAGTTTTTTGACAACTTTTTACTGTACTCTACCTCTCACTTATAAAGCTCAGATCGCCATGTGATACCACCTCATGCAGAGCCTATACACTTTGTCTTCTACCTTTGCTATTTTAGGATCCCTTGCCAAGCAGTCACAGAAGCCAGGAAAGTTGTAGACCCTGGTTTTAATTGACGCCACCTTAAAAAGGAGAAAATGTCAGCTTAATAAAAAAAGTGTTCTTTATAATAAATACAGAAATGTACAGAAATGTTTTCATTCCGCAAATTTTATTTTGTGCAATTATATGTGAATTTATATATTCAACCCCTATTAATTAATTAATTTAATAGTGGAATATTGATATCAATCTACAATCTGATCATCTAATAGTGTGAATTTCTATATTCTACATGGCTATAAGTCATCCACCGGAAAGATAATTGTGAGGCAATGCTGATAAGTATGGGCTGTGAGATCCAGAGTGGCGCGCGCTGAACTAAACAAGCACCAAGATCAGAAAAACGATTGTGTCAATAGAAGACATTGTGCTAGCTTATCTTACAGGCTGATTCAGTACTGACCTTACAGAAAGATGTCCCTTCATTCAAGTGCAGATTACAGTACAGAAAAGATGAGCTAATATTGTGATATAGCAGTATGGTAGCTATCAGTGAATTGCAGCTATGTGTCTGAGCGGTTGTTACTCCCTTTCTACTTAATGCTAACAGGAGGGCAGAAGTTTCAAAAACAGACTTTGTGGAAGTTCACATTTCATAAAAGTGCTGAGCTCCTTTATAAGAAAAAATAGCACTGCTAATGGTCGTATTTGTTCATTCAAAAGTCAACAGTAGATCTGTAAAGTTTTCATTTCACTGTGATGTTAGAAGCTAATATTTTAATAATCATAATGTTATATTCCTGTGAGAAAGGGATCACCAAGTACATACAAGGACAAGAATTGACTATGTAAACTACAGTGTTAGGCCTCTTTTACACGAATGTATGTTCGCCCAGGCCAAAGCCTGATCACCCCTCCCCTCTCCATAGGGAGCCATGCAGGCTGGATATACAGGAAAAAATAGAACATCCTCTATGTTTTTCCCATCGATGGTTGTGTGCTCACCGTACTGCGGCCAGGCGCCACAGGCGTCTATGGAGACCGATATTGGTCACCCACACATTTGTTTTTAAGTGCCCTTAGAAAGCAGACCTTACGTTAACTGTAAAAAGCAGCAGGGCTGTATCATTTATATTACAAATATTTCTCCATGTTCACATGTCTTCACACTGCTGTGCTCTCAGCTCTGAGCTGCCACAAAGCCTCTTTCATCTGCCCTGGGAAAAACATAATTTATGATCTGTTAAAATACTTCAGAAACTACTCAGAGCAGAAAGAAGGAGCTGCCAATAAGTTCAATGCAAAATACAAAGAGGACAGCAGAATGAGGACAAATGCTAAAAACTTGGAATATGCAGTAATTCCATTTTTACAGTCGTCCAGTTACACAAAGGTAAAATTAACCTTCATGTGCATCACAACCCAACTGTACATCTTGGTGATCAGTGTTTTTCGTATTCCATGAAATACATATACATGTTTTGGTGCTGGCATGGACTCAGGTAAACTCCATGCCATCATAGCAGTAACCCAGCACTAACTGACAGCCGGGCTCCAGCAGAAATCCATGATTCGGAGGATTAAAGCAAATCTGTCACCAGGAATGTCATTTTTATCTGGTGGCAGGCTCCAATAGCCTATGCTATGCTGATTTTAAAAATGGCCTTTTCTGCATTCGGAATCATTTTAGTACACTATAAAACTTTATTTTACATTACCTGGCTCCCTGCCAGTAGTGTGTGGTGAGTCCCGGGGCAGGAGAGGAGCAGCCCGTGTGTCTGTGTCTCAGTCTCCTTTTCTCCACACTCATCCAGGTCCCTTCCACCTCCCCACTTCCAGTCAGGTGCAGGCGAGGGAGGGAGATGGATAGTGTGGAGTAGAGGAAGAATGTGTGAAGAGACTGAGACACAAGCACACAGGCTGCTGCAGCTGGCTCCCTTTCCCCAGGGCTAACCACACGCTGCTTGAAGGTAGCCAGTTAAGGTGAAATAAAGTTATAATTATTGGAACGATTCAGAATGCTGACAATGGCATTTTTAAAATCAGCATTGCAAAGGCTATTGGAACCTGTCACCAACTAAAAACACAGTAAATGGTGCAATAAGCATCTTATGTGTACATGAGGACTAGAATTATTGCCATTATCTGAAATGTATGCAGCAGTTTCAGAACAACTGATTTCTCTATATATCTGGCGAGGTCCTTTGCCACTTTGACTCAAGTTTCAAAGAGAATTATTTAAAACAATATTTTTCTATGACTTTGCAAGTTCCTGTTATAACCACAAGAATAGTCTGAGCATTCAGCTCTTTACATAGGATAGTTTCCATTTTGATCCTGTGGGAGCAAAGTGGTGAACGCACCATTGAAGATTATCACTTTTTGATGGGTGACCTTTACATTTGCAAACGTTCTTGTAAAAAAACAATCTTTGCCATTTACTGGCAAATGCTTGCTACAATATGATTTATGTTACATTGCTGAAAATATTCTGTCGATTCTGTTTATGCAATTTGTCTCTTATATTTACACAGAACCGTAATCTAATATATTGAATGTGTTATTTCTTGGGGTAGACAGCATTTCAACACATTTCTACTAATATTATTGCTTGCTGACTTATTCAAGATGTTTCTAAAGTTCAGTAGAAAACATTTTCTTTTGTAAAATGATAATAGTAGCCCAATTTTGCAGCTGGTAAGAAGAAGACTTTCTTAAAGGGATTTTCCAAACAGGTTAAGGCCTAACTTGCTGACTGGTACCCCGGACCCTTGGACCCCTCCGTTTTCATGATCTGTGGGGTCTCATCACTGAAACCCCCACGAGCAGCAAGTTAGGCCATGTCATGTGGATAAGGCCTAACTTGATTGGTGGGAAAACCCCTTTAAAGAGCAAAGTGCCATGTTATTTTTTTTAAATCATTTAATAATATGTCCTTAATCTGCATTACCCATGTCTATGTTTTGAAATCCTATTTAGCCATAAAAGTTAAGTTTGTATCTTCCTTTAAGAGAAATGGCTTCCACTAAGGCACAGCTGGAGTTTACTGCAAAATGTCAGCTGCAAACATACCATTGCACCTGCCGAAATAGGTGCCTGAAATAGCTCCCACAGCTGCCCAAAGCTTTGAACCTTTGCATTTCATCAGCTAAACCCCAAAATGATTTACCTTGGACTTATCTGTAATCACTGCTGGTTAGCATCATTGAATTTGCATCATGGAGATTTAGGCAACATCTAGGACAGTGTCAGGTATATAATCATATACTTCTATATTATGGAAATTTAACATTACACTTGAAAACAGTATTAATGTGATCAGTAAGGAGTCATGGGGGTGGTGAACAGTCATGTTGGACAAATACCTCCACGTTTGATTGCTGTTCCATAATCCTGGCACATTATCAGAAATCTGGCAGCCAGCTGCTAAAGGTAGTTCATGATAACATATCTGACCTTGATGCATCATTCAAGTCAGGAGGCTTCAGGAAAGCAATACTCTACTGCCAATCTGTGACTCCTTAATTGTTTACAGTGTCCAATGTTATTTTATACATGTCGGCCTGATGTAGTAAAAGGAGGCTTCACTTTTAATAGATGTATACTGGTAAATTATTTAATAATGTATTTGATCATGTATAAATTATGACACTTCATTGTCTATGGTATACTTTATGTAAGCTGGATTGTAGCAGTCAGCCCCTTGCCACAGCAGATGCTTTCACAAGATTAAACACGTGAAGAAAATCCTGAATGGAGAGGCCATTATGGTACAATTTTAAGTCAATGGTCGATCATTTCTAAAACTAATAAAAACTGCTTAGAGTGTCTAGGAGCCTTTGTAGGTCACAATGGACTCCATATACAGGTTCAGTTGTATTGATACTTTTTTATTTCTTAAAATGTACACAAAATTCTCTTTTGCTGTAGCATGGCTTTTAGGATTTGCACAATAGCAAATGTGAACATTTAGTCTAACTTTATACTTGGTGCAGTGAGAAGCACATCTGCTGCTTCATACATACAATGAGCAGATTTAGAGCAGGCAGCAGTTTTTTTCAATTACCTCCTATTGACTAAACAGTGAAACCTTATATGACCCCTCGATTTGTAGCCGGCCTACACGGTTACAAAATACCTGCAGCTCAACAAATAATCACAAATATCATTCTATGTTTAACCCAACTCCATGGCCTATTAGATTTCTATAATAAAAGTCTTCTACTATGTCATTACTGAATGAATACAATAATATATATAAACCGTCATTACTTTATTGGCTGCCTGGTTGTAGTTTATCACCCATTTTGAACCTTTGAGAGAGCCATAAAATAAACTGTACGCTGGTCAGCTCTAATACTTTAGTTAAAGTAATTTATGAATATCTTTGCACATAATTTAAATAGCGTAAAAGATTTAATCTGTATAGGAGACTGTAAAGCAATGGAGATACAGAAAGATTAATAACAGCTCTGGAGCTTAGCTCTTTCAGCTACTTAGTGCAATATGTTGAAATCTCTCTTTACATATAAGACATTCACTCAAACCAATAGAGCCATAGTTTGGGATAAAAAGATGACCTTTTTATGAGAACAAATTTACTTCACATTTTGCATATATATTAGCTCATAATATTTTTTATATACATATTCAGTTTCTGGTGGTATGGGATATTGTGTTGTTAGAGTATATATAAAAAAGCAACAGATTTGAGGAATTTCGTTGAATATCCTCATGTTAATGGAGCTTGTAGAACTCTATTTGTTTGCTGGGAAACGAAGCTTATTCAATTGAATGGAAGCAATTTTCACTGCATCAGCCATGTGTGAATATACATAGAGGTTGGGAAAAACACAAGACTAATCCAAAACAAGCTATCCATAGCAGAACTTACAGTGTAAGTGTGTTGGATGAGCCAATCCCCACCAATAGCATTATAATCTGTTGGCACCAAGGTGTAGAAAAGAGTGCAATGGTTTCAAAACCATTGGTTGACAATGGAATAAGGTTTTAAATAGTTGTGCTCCAAGTGCTGAAAACAAACTGCCTCATTAGCATTTGGATTAAACTGGGAATAAATTGGAAATGGCATAATGGACAATAATAAGAGAGGTTTTCTGGAAATAACAGTGCATTTCACTACAACAAGTTGCCAGGTGATTTGAACATGTGGTGAAGGCAGTAGACTAGAAGGCAGTATATTTTTTTAATAGTTTTTTAACACATTATGTAAGCAAAAATGTATTCCAGTAAGTTATTTTTAAATCCTTGATAAACAAAGACATGGAGGAAAAAGAGGTGCTTTACTAGTAGTATCCACTTTGTCAAACTTTACTGCAAATAAGTGAAACCTATTTAATGATGGTCCACAATATTACCATAATACGCCAGAAAGGGTGTTATTCACCTACGAGAACAGATTTCTGAAGGTGTATTTGGCCAGCAGCTATGACTTTGGAATTCTGGTGAGCATGCATGATGAGTAGACTATTTGAAGGGTCGTCCATATAACATTACCCATTACCATGTATGTATGAGAAATGAAAAGTTCCCCCAAAAGTATATCATTTGACGTGGGTTGTCCTGAAGTGATGAGTTTAGGAATCACTGGAATGTTATAGTTTTTAAACTGTTATATGACATTTACAATAACACATTTACTAAGTAGTGCAAAACTGATCAATGTTCTCTAATGTGTTCATTCATTCCGGAGGTCAGCAGGGTTTCTTTATCACAGACTTCATGAATGTATCTTTGAAATGCCAGATGCTCATTTTGCCGTTGAAATGAGTAAAAAGATTTATTATTATACTGGTTTTAATGCAGTTTGAGGTGTCGCTTTTAAAGTAGTTGTTTTGAGCAAGAAACAGAAGTGTATCTAATCCTATTGTACAAATCTTCAAATGCACATACAAAGATGGAAACATGGTGTGGTAACAGATCTTAGTTGGATTTTGACCTCTAAGTTTGCAAATGAGAGCCATCTTATTGAATCATTCCTCCATGCATGTGCTTACTAAGCCAGTTAGGACATAGGAATAGTGAGGAAAGCAGAATGGGAAGCAGAGATGTTACCAATTTGTGCTAGCAGCAAGTGAAAGTTAGGGACAGATATGTTATTTTAGCTTAAAAATTATTTTAGTTTAAAGAAAAAAAATCACATAATAATAATGTTGTAAATGAAGGGAGATACCAGGCCGGATGGTAAATCTGCTGGTGGATGTGAAAGTTAGCTTTACTGAGTGTAGAGAGCATACACTTTATTATTTTACAGAGCATAGGCTTCACATACATTTTTTTTTTTTTACAAAAGACATTCAATTGAGTAAATTGGAAGTTTATTTACGACGCAATCTGCACACATTTACTAAAAAACATTGAAATGAAAGTTATTCCTCAGAGAGGTTGTCTGGGATCAGGGCTTTATAGAAAAAAACCAGCTATAATCACTTGTCTTCTGTTCCCTGGCTCAGCGCAGCACCACCCATCACACCCGACCTCTATTTGAATACAGAGGCTTAGTCATGATATCACGGCAATGCCGCATCACCCCTGAGCCTCTGTATACAGAGGTCTGCAGTTATTGGTACAATGCACCGAACAAAGGAGAGAGGTGAGTATAGCATGTTTGCTATTTTTTTATATCCCCCTTGACCAATATTTAAAGCCTCCTGGTCACTGAAAATGGTCAGAAGCAAAATACATAACAATAATTATGGGTTCGTCTTGAGACAATGTCATTTGAAGATATGGCCATGTTTTTATGGTAATATTATGTGCTCTGCTTAGTGTTTGACATGGTTCACTTTAGTTTTGAGATAATTGAAGACACTGAGGTTAAAAGCCATCCTTCATTAACAAATGAGATGAAAAATTAAAATGATAATGTGCTGTGTAATAGAGTAGAAATTGAAAAAGGCAAATCAACAAAGCTTATCCAAATGGAGAGAAAATATCCATTAATGTTTTATTCTGTCTAAATGTAAAAACTATTTGATTAAATATCCAATCTACATTTTGACGTTTAAACTTATTCTGATGTGGAAAGTGATGCAGCCGTGACTTCAGGATTGCAAAACAACATCATGGTGTTAATAATTGATTTCATCAAAAAATGCTACTTGTAAATATAATATCCCTACCACACCTGTACACACAAACCCAAAATCACATGCATATAGACATCTAGAAGTCCCATAAAAGAGTCTTTTCCCTGGTATATTGAACTTTCATTGGCAATGCATAATGGCCATTTAGCCTTAAGTTTACTTTATATTATTATGATGTAAATTTCTAGAAAACTAACTTCATTGAGTTAGTTCAAGCTTTATTTAGTGGATCAATTGTATTGTAAAGCAGCTTTTCATGTTTGAAAGGGGTTGGTCACTAATTCCAAACTTTAACAGGGTAATTATAAGGGTCACCCATATTATACTTTACACTGTTAAAGTTTAGGTTTTGTCACAGTAAGCCCCAGGAGCAGGACTCTGGACTTCCTGTGATGCCCTGTGTTCGGACGGCTTTCAGGGTATGGACGACATGCACTTATTGATCTCTGTATGCCCCCTCTGGCATAACCACTCACCCCAAACTTTAACAGAGTAAGTATAATATGGGTGACCCCATTAGGGTCTTGAACTTACCTAGTTAAGGTTTGGTTTTAGTGGCCAACCCCTTTAAGACAATGATGTTTGTAGTCTTCAGTAAAATTGTCTGTAGCTATTTATGAGCTAATACTAAAACTATAACCATCCTTACCTAAAATTTCCCTCCTGCCCAAGCACTGATGGCCCTACAGTGTAGGTATGGCAATAAAATACTGTGCTCAATTCATTTTATTTTGTTAAAAAATTACAAAGTATTTAAAACAGATCAAATAAAATAAACTTATTAAAATAGGATATGAAAGTAGGTTAAATATCCCTGCCCAATTTACCTTAATTTAGTATATGTTTTGTTCTCATTTTGACATTGCATATATTATGCGATTTATGGCACCAGTATTTCACTTATACTTAGTTGTTTGGATTTATCGTGAACATTTTGCCACCTTATGAGTTAAAAAGGTCATTTGTCAGTGTAATTGCAATAAATTATATTCTGTGAAAACAGGTTTATTATAACATAATGTTCTACTGTTAAGGAACTATTCACATGAACTGTAGAAAAATTATAGCTGTTTATAAGTGAAGTGTATTTCCTGCTAAGTAATTAGATATAATAGATTTAAATGCAGGACATACGTAATGCAAAATTATAGTACAAATGACAATATTGTGGTAGCCAAGACTTATTTCCCAGAATGCAATGCTTTAGTTTCAGCATTGGCTTCATAATGATATTTTCAGCACTCTGAATAATGCAGCTTAATTTGTATTACTACAAATAGCCTGGACAAGCTATAGAAAAGAAACACTGTGTGTACTACTATATAACAAAGCACTGGAAAATACTCGCTGACAATAAATACTCTATGCAGACAAAGTAGGCATTTCCCAAAACCTCAGAGTAAAATGTCCAACAGTTTAAGAGCACAAGAAATTTCTAATCATTAGGTAAGCACGCATTTACATAGTTGGATTCACATTCTATGTTCTTGTTCTATTAGTACCTGGAAACAGTTTGAGAACATTATATAGAGGACAGAACTCTCACTTTTAGGGAATAGCAATGTCTTTTATCTTTAAGCAGCCTGCTTGGGGTAATGGTTATCACTGTAAATGAATCACTGCACATACAAGAACACAAATACATACAGTATACCCTGAGCTCAAAGTTCAGATTGTACATAAATCTATTTTAATTTCTCATTTTTTATCATCATGCTCTAAATAAGTTCCACCTGAGAGCTACAACTTAAGCTATCCTTATTGATAGTCACAGTCATTAGATTAATATGGGTATAATTTCTATCCACTGTCCTAGGGCTGGTTGTTGATGGTCGTTATATACACATTATAGGGGATAGGTGACAACTTATTATCTGAAAACCCTTTTTAACCATTTCAGGACTTTTATTTCAGACCCCCTTGTGTACTTTAACCCTAGATCGCTGATACATTATACTGCAATGCTAATAGCCTGCCATTGGCATTGTTTGTGACAATTTTACGAGTCTCTATAAAACTGTAGGCTGCCATGGCAAACGATCGGCATCCCCAGATCCTGTCTTTGGGGGAGCTCTCTCCATACACAGCGGTTGTCAGCTGCCTCTACCTGCCTCTAAATGCCAGCACGACCATGGCAGTTAACCCATTAAGTGCTGCAAAGGAACCCAACTGTGGCACCTAACAGCATTTCAGGTGGTCACCCACATCTTGGATGGCTGTTCGGTTGCAGCTCTGTTAACTTCTTTCAACTTTAACCTCGCCGTGGTCGTGCTGGGAATTAGAGGCATGTGTCAGCTGTGTTATACAGCTGACACCCGCTGTGTATGGATAGAGTTCAGCCTGTGAGCTCTCTCCATATACCCCCACAGCACCACAATGTTATAATATGTTGTTGTGCATGAAGGGGTTAATCTTGTACAGTATATGTTTACTTTTAGAAACTGAAGTCCTTTCCCAGCTAGTCTGGCTAATGTGGATATATGGCTACAAAGTACTATTCTAATGATTGTTTCCATTCACTGACAATTCACTGAGACTGTGGAATTTAAAAGCACTAATGTGTGTATATACAATAATAAAGACATCATTATAAACACATTTTTAAAGCGTTTCCAATAAGAACAACAGTCGACACATGCCCCTTTAAACTTGTATATAAGATATCATCATATTCCTATAGTGAAGATCTTATTGTTTATGCAGTATATGAGAACGTTGTGTGATGTACACAGTTTTTTTTCTTTTATATGCTTCTATATACTGAAAATGTTGAAAACCTATTGGATTGTACTGTTGTTACATTGGATACATTTATCTAAAATTCTATATTTTACAGTTCAACAGGATTCTGTTTTCATCCTGAAGAACTTTAGATACATGAACGCCATAGGAAAAAGTTCCAGGAGTTGCCTAATGCCTATCATTAGGGCATCTATCACATATGGGATTTCAGTAAGAAGTGGAGCTACACTTTCATTTCTAGAACTGAATGTCGCCAAGCTAAAAGTCTTTTCTATTTTCCAAGCCACAACATATGAATTGAGATAATAAACCTATGGGGTTTTCTGCAGAGTATAATAGGGTCACACAGAGCAGTGGATTTAAACATGCTGCTATTCCTTCCCACTTAGTATCTGATTCATTAGGATTTCCCAGCTGTGAAAAAATAGAGTCTTTATCTTCAAATGTAAAATCTTCACTTATTTATATTCAAGAACATATTTTATTCAGCATCCAATTTTTAAATCTTTACAGTCAGCTTACACACTTGTGAATTGTTATAAATATTTAAATTATAGTAATGGAAGACAAAAAGGCATTGCATTATGCATGGTAGGGTAAATGATAATGATGCGTGAAACAAGTTATATGCCAGTAAATACCGAAAAAAAAAAAAACGCCTTTGATTGTATCACTGGAAGAATGAGACTCATGTATAAGATTGCTTTTTAGAGCTTGTAGTTTACAGTAATGTATCATTCTAGTTGTTGTAATAGAAGCCGTTACAAGTATTGCATATGTCTTGCAGAGGAAGTTCAAGTAAAAACAAGAAACGCGAAATGGAATTTACCCTCTTCTATATCATGGAGACCTGACTGAAATTAACATTGGTTGTCGTTTGTGAATCAAGGACTTTACAAAGGTTTATGTAGCCACACTACACACATCTGCTGTACTCCCAATATATACCTATTGAGCATTCAGTCTATGAAACATAGCAGAGAAACTGAACTTTGCATTGTGCTGGCAAGTGTTTGCTGGTTGTGGCAAAGCCTAGGAAGCATCATGATATTGTCATATCAAACCCTTTTTTTTGTGTATTGACTGTTTATAACATTAACAAGGACTGATCGTCTCTTCTCATATGTTAGTTTACTAAAATAAAGTGTATTCCCTATAATTCAATAGTTGTGGAACATCTTTTTATATTTCTGTTGCAATGATGGGGCGGAAGTAGGATATTCCCACACAGTCTGACACTGTCCAATAAGTGGTGACAATGCAAGAATCATTATGAATATAACTGAGCAAATCATTTAAGATCTGCTTTGCTGGAGCTTCCCCAATTTTTTTATTCAGTTTGGATCTGAATTTTTGCGTTCAGATCCGAAGTTGATTTGTCCTGGGAATTTGCTTATTAATCTTACAAGCCCCCTAAAACACTGAATTTTTTTTAAATGTCCTCTCTTGTTTTCATGATTATAATGGAAGTGTTGCAAATAAACACTAATGGAAACCATTAAAAGTTTATTGTAATCAATGTAATTTGCCGATAGACTTCTATTATTATCATATGTTACAGATTTGTCAAATTTTATGAGAATAAATTAGATTTTTTCTGTGCCTGAAAAACTGCTCCTTTCCAGCTCCTCCCAAAAGGCAACTGCCTAGTCACACAGCAGATGCTAATGAAAGGTACAATATAACATATCTTTTTTTCTGTAAAACCAATTTTTAATACAAAAACACTTTGGCAGTGTATGTACTATGCTCTGTGGGGACTGGGGGAGTGCTAAAAATGGGTCTCCTGGTGACAGGTTCCCTTTAACAGAAAAAAATGATACAATGCGAGATAAAAGCACAGTTTCTTGTTGATAAAAGTGGGGAATACAATTCCATAACTAAAACTGACATGTCTGTGAGTTTATTTTCATTATGAACAACAACATAAAGTAGTTACTGTGAGTTTAAAATGTCTACATTCTGTTTGCAGACATGTATATACGGCAATGGGCGTGCAACGCCATACGGGAGCGGCACGGTGCCACACACGTGCAGAATCGTACTGTTCAGTAGCTGTGAAAAGATAGGACATGTCCTATCTTTTCTCGGCATACGGCGCTGTGTGCCAAATATCCCTATGTAGAGGGCTGGGTGTGAGCAGCGCTCACCTCCTCTCCCCGGCGCCGACGTGTGCCCGCTGTGCTACGGTACGGCAGGCACACGTGTGTGTGCGTGTAGCCTTAGTCTGTGATTCAGAACTCTTTTCCTAAATAGTAGGCAAATGACCTACATATTGTCAGATTTTTTAGTATCACAGGTGTCAACCTCCAATGACATACACAGATTATCTGGAGGTAGTAGTTACCTAGTTATAGTGGGAAACACTGGTTTATTGAGATAAATATAAAGTGCAAGCTCAACCACTGAAAAAACATGAAAAAACCTATAAATAATCCTCTTCATCTTGATCCCAGAACTGTCCATCGCTAGTCTTTAAAGGTTGGACTTGATGGAGTTGTGTCTTTTTCCAGCCTTATACACGAGGATATTAGAAATGTATAATTAGCAGCACAGAACGCAGGGACAAGATGTCTGGTGCTCTGGGCTGCTAATTATGTCCACCCCTGCAGTTTCCTCTCCCATGCTGGCATTATTTCATGCCTCTTCCATGATGTCACCTCCCTCGTGTGAAGGCATGCATAATAAGCAGCCTGGGGTGTCATACATCTCTTATAACTTTCTTTTATAAGTTATATAGGCGTGTCAAGACTAGTGACGGACAGCACTGGGATCAAAATCAAGAGGAGTGGAGTATTTCTTGGTTTTTTTGTGTTTTTCAGTAGTGTATTTTCTTTAATTTTGTGCATTTTTTACCTAGATATATAGTAAATAAATAGATTGATAGATTGATTTAGATTGTATGTATAATAATATTATATACACTTTATTTTTCATCTACAGCCTTATGGGAATTAAGGATGCTTCTTCATTGCTACATACATCTAGGAACTTCATCTAACATACTTTATTTACTTCTCAATATGCCTGTTTTAAACACTGAGCAGCAAATTGCTTTTGACTTAATAGCATGCTGATTCTGCCTATGATAAATGATTGCTGACTTGGAAAAATGAGGCAGAAATGACCAGAAATTCTCCTTAATCAACACAAGTTAAGAATATTCTCTAGTGAATTATTCAACCCTTGTTTCTCTCACTACTTGTCAGAGACAAGATATATAAATGCGAAACAAATCATTGCAGTTTGCACATGATTTAACCATACTCCTCCTCAACATGGTGTAATTCTCCCTTTACAAGGTGAATTGGCTCATTAAAAGAGAGGAGAAGCAGCAAGAAAACTCGACACATTTTATTTACAGATGACTAAACTATTTGGGTGTCTTATTAGCTACAATATCTATTAATTAAAAGTGACACCATGTCAGAGACATCACATTTAGTCATTTCATGAGGGTCTATCATATGCTCACACTGAGAAGACTTTAATTTGAAATTAGTAAGGACTCACTTAATGAACTCCTACAAACAGGCACTTAACACAACTTAGTAACATTAAGAAAATTAAGAGTCATATTCAGTAAGACACCCATACTTGATGGTTAAGAAAGTCAAGTATAAATTATATTTGTATCTATAGGAAAATTAAAGCAATTCAGCTGCACCAGTTAAGAAAAAATCGGGTGCTCAACCTTCAGGTTTGTTAAATTCTTTCACAAATAAAAATCAAAAAATGGTGGCACTCCAAGTTCTTGTGAAAAATGAATTATTTTATTTCAAAAGTGCTACGTTTCAGCTCCCATATCTGGAGCCTTTCTCCTCTGGGAGAATTTATAAAGTATGCCAACCTAAATCTACTATGTGCTTGAGTAAAATGAGTAGAGATTTCTCTTTCAGCGCTACTCTGCCATATCTCCAGCATCCTCTAGGGGCCTGGACCCAATGGCCGGAGGATTGAAAAGAGAAAGCCCGGGAAGTACAGGTTTTCCCTTTTAAGGGGTATTCCAGATAAGGTAATCACTTTTAGAAACACCTAGTATCCCTTATCAGGTGTTTGAGACACTTTCTATGCTCTGGTAAAAGATGTGATCCATCAGTCACATCACTTGCTTGCTGATGGGGGTGCTATGTGTTAAACCAGTCTATAGATAGGTGATTGATAAATAAAATCCTAAAATACTCCTAAAAACCTTACTTGGGAAGTCAGCGGTGGAAGTTTGATATCTGTAACTCTCTGCTGATCAGCTGATAGTAGAGTTGTCTGTTTTGCACTACATACAGGACACCCCAGTCCAGTGTGTAGTGGCAGTTCAGGGTCCTGTCTTATCTTAATAATGTATCACCACATGTACTAATTGTCTTGGTGTAGCATCTCTTCAATGTAGTACCTTCAGAGGTACACTTTCCTCTCAACAATGCGATCACAGGGTCGTCTTAACTGCCTACTGAAGATCTCCGGGCCTGTCATTGACATGTTCCTGCACGGTCCAGCCAGAGGCTGCCAGAGTAGCTGTGTGTCAGCCTATGCAAGTACATAGGCTGACACTTCTAATGCACAGCATTACATGTTTATTGCAATGTATTAGTATGAACTAGGATCACATGATGTCGTTTAATATATAAAAAATCTCTCCCAATTCTTCTCTCAAAATGAACAGCAGCATGCCTCAAATCCTCTGGCTATCATAGTAAAAGAACAGGATATTAGATGTAGAAACAAAGATCTAACAATGTTCTCATTGCGGTGATAGAAAAACCCCTTGCTCAGGGATTTCTCCTGTAATTCTGTTCAATGTAATCTCCAGGCTATGCTGGGTATTCCCTACTGAATGGCAGAGATTAGCGGTGAGCCCCAGCAACTGTCTGGTAAAATATAACTAAGGTCAGCAAGGGCCTTAGAGCAAATGCCATAATATAATGTGTATAAATGGCAGTAATCGTAAGATTATTTTTCAAACCAGTTATTTGGGAAATTATATAGTCATGGAATATCACAAGAGTGTAATGTAAGGTATTTCTAGTATGTGAGCTGATAGATTGTATTTCAAGTATGACCATGAGTAAGCTACACAACGAAACCTGTAGGTTAGCTTCTAATCACTTTTCTGTCTGCCCTCTGAACAGCAGCACTGGCACTGTAACAGTTAATACAGTCCCAGCGCTGCAGTTTGGGTGGCAAACAAAGAGTCATTGTATTATATTTTTGTATGATGAAAGGACTCCCGTCCTGTTCGTAGTGTGCAGTAAATGGGACAGGATCAATATAGAGGTCCATTTCAACAGACTCTACTCGTGCGCAGCTAGCCTAAGATTAAGAGTCTCACCTTAATTTGCTGTTGCTATTTGTCTGTATATTTGTCTTATGTACTTTCCCTGTATATTTTAATTTTTAAGCATTCAAGGTAAAAACATAATCCGTACATATGCAAATGCAAGTATCAATAGTTACAATATTACTTGCTTTAGGTATCCATGGATACAAAGCAGTTTGGATAATCTTTGTCAATCTCGAATCTTGACAGTCAACACATTTTATCTGCAAAAGCCAAATTAAAATGTTTATAGTGACATTGATAGTAGTAATATACCTTCAGATCCACTTTTAACTACCCCAGAGGTTACAATGACTTGCTCAGAAGTGGTGAGATACATTTGTAGTTTTTTTTCTAAAGTGAGTGCATTAGAAGGATAAAGATAAGGCTATTTGGCTGTTAAATGAAAAGCATGGCTTCTTTCTTCCAGAAACATGGCGGTATGTTCTTTTGGACGGTATAGTAGCTCAGCTATAGGCATCCTTCAGCTAAGTTCCTCAGGCAGTTAAAGTTGTTTTCCTGAGCTTAATAAACATGGCCACTTTCTTCCAGAAACATGTCTACACGTTCTTTTGGATGGTATAGTAGCTCAGCTATAGGTGTCCTTCACCTAAGTTCCTCAGGATATTTAAAAACATGGCTACCTTTTTTCCCAGAAACATGTCTGTACCTTTACATGGTTTGTGCTGGTATGAACGGAGCTTAGCTGCGATACCACATACTACCCATGGTTAGGAGACTGATAGGAGACTGAGCTGATTTTCAAGGAAATCAGCCATATTTTGAACCACTTTATATGTTTCCCAGTGAAATGAAAGGGCAATCTTGTGCTATTGGGTCCACCACGGATGCTGTATTCCCTGTAAGTCAAACTTCCTTTTATTAACTAAAAATTCCCTTATTGAATATTTCTCAAACCAGACAACCCTTAAAATGAGATCATAATGTCTATACATCACTAAAAGACAGGGCCGGTTCTAGACAAAGTGGGGCCCTGGGCAAAACTAAAAGTGGGGCCCCAAAATAAAACTATTTTATGACAAGTTACAGTCAGTAAGAGGCTCCCTTTAGTATGGCAAAACAAACTGTAATATGGGCGAATTTTATAGGAGAAAGATAGATGATAGGGAAATAGATGGGCAGCACCATGGCTCAGTGGTTAGCACTACAGCCTTGCAGCGCTGGTCAACATCTGCATAGAGTTTGTATGTTCTCTCTGTGTTTGTGTGGGTTTCCTCCGGGTCCTCCGTTTTCCTCCCACATTCCAAAAAATGACTGGTAGGTTGTATAGTTTGTCAGCCCCATGGGGACAGGGACTGATCTGGCAAGCTTTGTGTAGCGCTGTGTAATCCGTGTGCTCTATATAAATAGAGAATTATTCATTATAATTATTATGATAGAAGATGAATATGAAAGATGATAGAGATTTCTAGTTGCAGAAATATAAAGTAGATGATATATACAGTAGATAGATATGAGAGATAAATACAGTAGAAGAGAAATAGAAGATTGATTAATAAATAGATAGAGAAAATGCAACATATATAAATGGTCAGATTATAGGAGATAGAGAACTAGACAGACGGATGATAGATATATAGACAGGAGATAGATGATAAGCATCTTCACCGGGAATTAAATCAAGGGGTATTATCCCTTTCACTTCCAGGCATTTCTGTATATTTTGTCGCGTTATTGACCAGAGCAATTTTTACAATTTTGAGGTTTAAAAATAAAATCGAAACTACAGCAAAAAGAATTAAAGTAAACCCAACAAACCGTATATTTTCTGAAAGCAGACACCTGCCCCATTTTCAAAATTGCATTAAAGAGTTTATAGACATAGGCACCTTTATGCAATTTTGATTCGAACTGAAACATTTTATAAAAAATACTTAAAATTAAAAAATCTGCTCAAAACAGAAAATATTTACCTTCACATCTCCTAAATGTAATATATGGACATGTGTAGAGTTCACAAATGTCCCATATTGATATGTTCACATAAATAAATCATCATAATATCACTAAAACTGTAATAACTAGATATCTGCTTTTCAGCTAGACATTTTTAGACAGTCAAGACCTGCAAAATATAGCAATAAAACAGCATATAATGTAAAGGCGCCATAAAACCTATAGAATTTTGAAAGCAGACAACCAGGCGATGCTTTTGGCAATTAAAATTCAAAATTTCCTCTAAAATATGTACAAATCCAGAATACTTATATAAAGAAAATAAACTTTCCTAAAACAGTTAGATGTGAGGAGATCATACAGACCCCACATGTGTATATTCCCCAAAATATGCAGCAAAGGGAACGTTAAATCCACAGGGGACACCAAACTATTTTTGCTGAAAATTGCACTGAGCGTCACAGAGATCTATCATTGTATGCGCCGTTACACAATGGTAAATCAAATAAATAACTATATATCCATAAACCAAACTAATGAGATAATAAAAGTCACGTTTAGATTTGCGCCATTGTATTAGCCGCACAATAACAGAACCCTCCGCACTTCATAAGATTGAGAGTGAGAACGTCATAACATGGGTGTAAGTAATAAAAACTTTATTCCAGAACATGTGGGTGTTTTTGGTGTTACATATAGCTTTATGGACATGGTCTGGGTTGCGGTGTTAATATATAATAGTCACATTAGGAGAAGAGGATCGAATGTTCATTGTATCAGTTAATTTTCTAAAAAAAAAAACTGTCACTAAATAAAAGGCAATAAGAGAGAAAGTGTGTTCTTAGATAGTTCTGCATAGAGAAGGGTTAAAAACATTAGTTGATATTATCCCTTATCAGAATGTAGTAACATATAAAGTGAATATTTCCATTATCTGTGAGGTGCAGCAGATCCCGTGTGCAGCAAATGCTCCCTGTAGCTGATGGCTAAGAATCTGGAGGGGAGACACTTCAGAGGGCTGTATCTCTGGCTCTGTGACACATAGAACCTCACTTCTTTTTTCCTATGAAAAAAGAGAGTCTCCTCTTTATATGAATCTAAATTTGTGTTTCTAAGTATCAGGAAAACGGAGATATTAACTGTTAAACTGCTGTCGGGAGTGATTTTATATATAAAAATGGCACCTGATATTCACAATTTAAACCTGAATATCTCTGGATCCATAGCACCTAGAAACAAAATTCAAGATTCATTTGAAAGAAGAGATTCAGGGGGCCCTGGGCAATTGCCCACTTTGCCTACCCATAGCGCCGGCCATGCTAAAAGTAATGGTATACACTTCCTTCCAGAACATATTTACCCAAAGTCTACAATGCTTGAGGATAGGGGATAACATAAGGAAACTTGAGACACCACCATGCTTAATATCAGCATTTATTACATAGACAAACTTCAGACATTTCATGTGAAGGACAATTCTTGGTAATGTACATTGTGTTTCAGTAATTTTTTACTTGAATTCAAACAATGACATATTCATGAATAATACTACTAAAATAACATTGTCACTTTCAGTTATTGAAACAATTTGTCAAAGACACACATGATGTACTATGATTAACTATTCAGAAAAGCTGAGAGTAAATATCACACTTGGTAGCTGCTATGAGCTACCCCATATTTGCAGTGTAATGTGAAGCGTGAAGTTTTGTCCTTTTGTTTTACATACCGAAGTAAATTATGTCTAATATTTGTTAAAGTGAATCTCTAACGCAAACATAAAACATGAGCTTTTGTTTGGATATGAACTGATAATTCACACTACATGATAACATTTACCTCTCATGTCCTTCATAGTATCACAGCATCATAGTATAAAAGGCTGGAAGTCCATAAAGTCCATCCTATGAGAATCAAACAAATGTTTTTCCCCATAACCCGTGATATTTTTTCTCTCCAGAAAGGCATCCAGGCTTTCTTGAACATGTACATAGAGTCCGCCATAACAACCTCCTGCGGCAGAGAGTTCCATAGTCTCACTGCTCTTACAGTAAAGAATCCCTGTCAATGGCGATGGTAGACACTCTGTAAATCTGTCTGAAAGGTGCAAAATAAAACAATTGGTATTCATTAAAAATATGTATCCACTGCAGAATGCTCTATTATTGATGTATTTCAGTCAAAAAGAAACTGCCATTAGTCTTAACATGATGCTAAGACTTTGGGCTTTTTATGGGCCCAAAACTTATCATAGATCAAATATTCTAATTTGGATATACATGTAGCTTAAACCTCCTGTGTATACTCCCTCAGCTAGTAATATCCAGTGTAATTTATGGATATAACACTCTGCTTTTGTTAATGAGTTCATGAATTTTACCAAATTACTGGTTTTCTTAAAGGTTTTTTTTCTGGACTGTATGCATGATGTTAGGACTATATGCACTTGTATTTTGCTTAAAATGTATCAGAAATCATGTATTCTGCAGTGGATACACTTGTGGCTTCTTAAACCTGCTGAGAATAGAGCCTCTCCTGGTAACATCTCTTGTCATCAATAAGTAACATGCTGCTCTTGATAATATCATATGATACAATCCCAAAGTGTTGTCCAAGAGAGGATATTTTTATGGGCTCCCTGAGTAAAATGAACAATTATCTGATACTTACCTTCATCCTTCATCCCCACCTTACCTTTAACGGCCTTTGTTGGTATTTGTCACATTGTCAGCCTGTTGCAGGTTTGTGCTGTCAACAGAGGCCGAAACTGACAGAGAATTGTTGAAAACCAAAGATGAGCACCAAATCAAGTATAAGTTGTTGTTTTTTATACCACTCGGGCCTAAAAAAAGTGTCCAGTCCAGAACATCCCCTTTATGAAAATTTTATAAAAAAAATATCAAGAAACTAGGATTTTATGCCAAGATTATTGCACCCAAAGGGGGACACAATAGTTTTTGCCCCATAAATTGTTAGCTGCATTGTGTAGGATTCATCGTTTTGAAAAATGTAGTGCACTTTCTGACAAAAGAGACATTGGGGGATATTTATCAGGACCTCTGCGCACCGCCAGTGGCGCAGAGGCCCTGAAATAATCGCAAATGCTAGCTTATTGCTAGCTTTTGCGATTATTTTCCCCAATCCGCCACCTTCACGCCAGTGGGGCGTGAAGGGGGGGGCGCGGCCGGGCGAGCGGGGGGCGCGGGCGGACGGGAGTGGGCCGGCGCTGGGCATTACTGTCCCCTCGCCTGCGCACTCGCTGCTGCCGGCGACTTTTCATACGGTGAAAAGATCGGCCGGCTGCGCCTGTTTCTTCAGACGCCAGGAAGGAAAGGCCCTGTCTGGCGTAGGTTAAACACTGCGCTTCTGGCGGCCCAATACATCAAGAGGCAGCAGCCTCTTGATGTATCGGGCTGCGAATTTGCAGCGGCGGGGCGATCATATGCTGGCGCACAAGCGCCAGCGTATGATAAATATCCCCCATTGTGGTTTTTTTTCTGTAAACCGTTTTAATGACATTATTGATAAATACATCCCATTGTGCTTTATTCTAACATAAGCTGCTAAAGGAAAAGTTCTCTTTATATAGCCGCAAACACCACTGTAAGAAGATACTGTTTATACAGTACAGTAAAATTCTGCAATGTATGTATAATAGACTCAGAGACTCTTACATTTACAGTGACTGACAGTGTTTTGGAATTTGAAATGTAACAGCTCATCTTGTTTCTACACAATCACATAAAGCACTGTGTAATTTAAACAGCCGGGGTCTTCACAGCACTCTATTCTATGATAGACATGTTCTTGGATTATATGCCTCTTCATTCATAGTCAGTATATATGGGTTATGTGTGTTATTTCAAAATACACTCTTTCAAAGCCACCTTACCCATTACAAATGAAATCCTAACCACGTCCCAAGGGAGATCTATTTGTAGGTGTGGTCCAGCTGCAATAAGGATAACATATTTATTCAAGGCCTTAATGTCTTCCTAAACTCTGTTTAATTATACAACATTAGTATATATTATTTTTAAAATGTCACAGCACATAATTCTGGCCATACACAGCATGCAGTTTGTTAAATATGTTTGGTTCGGGAGAATTACCCAGAGATGAGACTTTTTTGTGGCTTTTTGTGGAAGGGGAAATATATATTTGTGAATTATGTTACCCAGAAGTAACTTCTCGTACACAATAAGGCAGTGGTGGCAAACATATGCCAGAGGTGGCACTCGGAGCCCTTTCTGTGGGCATATACCAAGAACACAGAACTTACCGACGGCTCAAGGCTTCTCCTGTCCAAGACAGCTATGGACTTGCTATATGATCAGTGCTTTTTTAAAGTGACACCTACTTTGCTGCCAGGACTGCAGGAGGAGGGAGAAGGTATGGACAGAGATGGAAATCATGGAGCCTTGCTTTGGGTCCCCTGATTCTTCCTCTTCAGGGGACCATGGAGGTAAACTACACATCCAAAGTCTCCGTGGTTCTATTGTATTGGTGTCCTCAGGACGCCAATACGATTGAAATTATGGTACAGCAGAGATCAATAGGTTAACTGCTAAACTTGTTAGTTGTACTTTGGAACAAAAAGTGGGGTTTGGTTGCAGTTTGGGCACTTGTATCTAAAAGGTCGCATCACTGCAATAAGGTATAAGACATTCTGTAAAAATGTGAAGGTAGGGATGCAAAAGTTTCAATGCCATACAGAAATACAGACCCTTGAAGAGGAGTAAAATGTTTCTGACCAGACAATTCAAAATGTTGGAAAAAATACACTAAAATGTGATTAAGTTTTGTTGAAGGCTCATTGCTTACACCCATTGATTACTAAGATAGCATCTGTCTTCTAAAGGTCATGAAATGCCCAAGGCCACGACTTTCTTTTTATTGTTGTCACTAAGATGCAATAACATAGAGACGGAGCATCTCTTCATTAGTGACATATTCTCAATACTAAAGTAAAATCATTTCTCTGACATTAACTTCTTAGAAAAAATGCACAAGACGTGGTCATGGTCCAGACACCTACTCTGAAGATTAAGAAAATAAAACTAAATAAATATATCCAGACTTCTTATCTTGACACGTTCTGAAAAAAAGAAGCTATCTTTTGAAATGTTGCAGAATTCCAGATCTTGATGAAGTTGTTAACAAGATGGAAACAGTATATACTTTAATCTACTGTGAAATTTATCTAATTTCCAGGTGTACAAACTCCGTGATGCCATCTTTGTATATTAGATCTGTTGACATGATACTTAGATTCACTACTTCATTTGGCTCATAATGCATGCAGGTACATGAATCCAATGCTTTGTTAGGAAGGGGATGATTTTTTAATGCATACTAATGCTTGTTTAATCGAGTTATCCAGCAGCTTTTATTACCTGTGGGTACTAAGTGCACTTCCCTCTTCCTTCTTAACAGATTATACTAAATGACTACATCTAGAACAGGATGCAAGAATGCACTTTGTTTGATAATAGTATTGTCTGTACTTTGCATTTTTCCCTTTGATCCTTTTTCTCCGTAGCTATTTTCCATGCTAATACCCAGGCTATTTATCTCCGATGCCTTCTACGTGCTATAACTTTTTATTTTTCTGCCACAATAGTTGTGTGGGGTCTTGTAGTTTTTAATAACACATGGGTTTCATATGTCCTACTGATGAACCTTTTCTATACAGTATACTTGGTTAGTATCCATACTTTCCATCTTTGTAGTAAACATTTTCCACATTTATTGTAGACCGAAATAGCATAAAAACTTTTTTCTCAGGGTCAAAACACATACAGTTATTTTTATAAAATATCCTTCATTTACAAAATAAAATCCATTTTTGTATTGTCACATTCTAGGAGCCTAATGGAAAGTTTACTGATCTAAAAGAAAGCTAACAAAGACAGCCCTTTGGTGGATCCCGGGCTGCTGTGTGACATCATCAGCACTCTGTGATTGCGGCTTCTGGGTACCGATTGGTGATAGAGGGAGCTCACACCTTTTACAGCTCTTTCAACAGTGTGATCCACGTTTGACCCCAGTGTATAAGATGTTACACACACGGGATCAGCGCTTTTCTGATCCTTGGTTTTAGTGCCATGACCGGCCTGTGACAACATAGCCTGGCACCAGCTCTTGCAGGACGCAATGTCCTGCAATCTTCCTCTCATGTGGCACCGTAGAAAAGTGTCACATCAGAAGAACCTTTAACAGGCACCCTTAAAAATCCGATATGTCTTTAAAGGTGTTAAAATTGATGAGCCTGTAGGTTTTGTATACCTTAAAGAGGACCTGTCAGGTTGATCTGGGATCCTTAACCAACTACAGGTTTGTATGGCCGACCTGTATATTAGCTATGGGAGGTCCCAATTAAAAAAAAATATACCTATCTAGATGTGAGTCTGATGATAACTTGTTTTATCGAAAAAAGCATCATAAGAAAAGTAAACTGACCAATGAAATGAGTTACTCTCAAAGTGGTTTCTGTAAATGTGAAACCTTGAACCAATCTAAATGTGTGGGTTATTTTAAACTATCCCCTCTCATTTATGCATTTTTTTTATTGAAAACCTAGTTCATCTTTAATTCTATATGCAATTCAAGGAAGCCCAAAATAGATCTTAAAAAGTCTGGCTAAAGCTAAAAGCCTTAAAGAGCTATGAGAACCCTGTGCCCACTTTCTTCCAGATACGCATATATCAATTTTCACTCATATTTTCTATAACAATATGTAATTTTTCACTTCCTCTCCTTTCTCATGGAAGCAGACCAGTGAGTGAGCTCTAGAAGATTAACACATTAGCTCATAAAATATACATTTTCAATACTTTTGGAAACCATCAGATCAGTTTCTCTGCTTCATTCTGTAAGAGAACCAACGTTCTTTGTTAAAGAAATGATGTGTAGCACTTCTCAGAAATATTTCACTTGAAGAAAGGAAAAGCACCTTAATTACCAAGTACTAATCACATAGTTGATACTTGTCCTGATTATCAAGAAGGCTACTATTACAAGTGAATACATATTCATTTAGAATGTAATTTTTGAACTTTTTAAAATTTTTACTTTTCTTCTCCATATTTTATTACAGAAGTTTTATATTTCCGGGGGTGTTTCTTTGTTATTTTATGAGGTCAATAGGGAATTTTGATTAGATCATTAGGGGCTGTGAAAGGGGATGAGACCTCTGATATATAAAATGATTTTTTGTGGCTAAAAGGTCATGCATCTCTACATTCATGTGAATTTTTTGTTTATTTTTTATTGGATACTACTCTTCATCATGTAATTGATCCTCGAGAAAAAGAAGTAGTTACTGTTGCATCAATTGTCCTCTTGTGATAGGGACCAAATGTGATCCTAAATTTTCCATGGGACTGTTAAGTTTTATTTAAATCACAGGGCTTTGTGTTTTTGTCATATGACCAACACTTATGCACCATAATAGGAATAAGTAGAGAAAGGGTCTTGTAGAAATATTACTGGTCATATCGCAAAATATGACTCAACTGGTAGTACTTCTTCAACCCTAGAATTTATTTTTTTCATTGTTAAAGACCTTCGCTCATTAATAAGTTAGCAACTACATCCTCACTTGTTATAAGCGAAAGAGGTCTGAGAAACTGAGTCCCTCTTGACTATAGTAAAACAATATCTTTGAAATAGCAGCACAACTCATATACTATAGTACTCCATGGGAGAGAAGGAAATTCACTATTTCTTTGCATAACCAATACTAATAGAATGATTCCTGTGGTTTCACTTCTTCTCAAACGATTTTCATTCCGTTACCACTTTTTATACTTTAAGGGATTAATATTGCTTATCTTTTATGGTAAATGTAAAATCATTGTTGCCAGAAGCCCATATCTCTGTGTAACTATTATAAGCTATGTGGGAACAAGCAATTGTATTAACCATTATATGTCTCTACACATCATATAGTTAAAGGGTCCTGCAAACCACAAACCTCTTATTCTTTAGTTGAGTGGTGAACATTATAGGTATAATTAAAACTATAGAAAAAAAACAATAGTGCCTGGTTATATACCGTATTTTTCGGACTATAAGGCGCACTAAAAATCCTTTGATTTTCTCAGAAATCAAAGGTGCGCCTTATAGTCCAGTGCGCCTTATATATAATCCGTACTTACAGACAACAGCTGCCTTGAACTGTACACAGGTATGCCAACTGCTGGTCATTCATCCTTATAATCAGGTGCACCTTATACTCCGGTGCGCCTTATATATGAACCTAGACGTTTTAGCAGGCATTTACTGATGGCTTAGGTGGTGTGTAGAAAGCGAGGTACTGTCTGAGAAAACAGCAAGAAAATTGCTTCCCTTATCTCCAAAGTACCCTAACTGGTATTTTTTGCCAAAAGTGCATAAGACACTCTCCCCCCCCCCCCACGGTTCATTGACTGAACCCATTTCACAATATCTTGATTGGCTTCTCAGACTCATTTTGAAGGGTATTCCCTCTTATCTTAAAGACACGGATGATTTTTTGGAGGCCATACAAGATATTGAATGGTGTGATACATATCAATTAGCCTCTATTAATGTGTAGAGCTTGTATACCCGCATCCCACAAACTGAAGGCGTTGTGAGTGTCCGCACTGTTTTGATAAATGCTGGAAAGGAAGAGAAGTACATTAAGTTCGTATGTGAGGGGCTTCTCTTTGTACTTACACACAACGCCTTCATGTTTGACGATAAGTGGTATATTCAAAAGAGCGGTACGGCCATGGGTACCCCCGTGGCTTGCACGTTTACCAATAGTTTTTTGGCTGCATTTGAAAGTAGATTTATGTATTCTTTAGACAATTCCTTTACAAAATACACAAAAACATATTTGAGATTTGTAGATGATGTGTTCTTAGTGTGGGATTGTTCAAAAGACGAGTTCCAGCGATTCGTGGAACATCTCCACACTGTCAACAACATGAACATGTGTTTTACCTCTGTATTCAGGGGAAAAGAACTGGAATTTCTGGATGTAAAAATTAATATAGAAGGAGAGACCCTTAATACTACTACCTTTAGAAAACCTATAGCTAACAATTCTTTATTACGATATGACAGCTTCAATCCAGGGCATACTCGCGTTAGTTTACCATACAGTCAGTTTTTACGTATAAAAAGATTGAACAATACTGATAGTGGGTTCAGAACACAGGCACGTGATCTAAAAATTAGATTGCTTGAACGGGGTTATCCCATGCAGGTTATAGAGGCAGCTTTCAAAAAAGCGATAGACTCCTCCCAGAGATATGAAGATGTAAGGACTAAAAACAAAAAGAGAAATAGAGAACAATGCCCCCAAAAAATGAAAGGTTTGCATTCTCATTTGGCTACAGCCCACATGGAGATGCAATTCGGGCTGCCATCTATAAGAATTGGGACTTTCTAAAAGATGATCCCCAACTAACAGCTGTCACGGTGCAAAGACCAGTCATCTCGTTTAGGAGAAGTAAAACCATTAAAAATCATTTGGTCACTAGTCAACTCTCCACTTCACGAAGAACTTGGTTAGAAAAAAGTACCCCAAAAGTGAATTATAGATGCAGGTCTTGCAACTTCTGTAAATTCAACAGTCAAGCGAAGAACATTGATTCAGGAGGAAACACAAGGAAAATTAATTCGTTTATCACCTGCTGTAGTGTAGTGTATATCCTCTGGTGCCCATGTAGGCGATTTTATATATTGAAGATTTAGGGAAGATTTTAGGTCCATTGAGACGGGCAACGGTTGCCCTAGGGTCATAGAACATATAAGGGATCAACACGGAGGAGACCCGGAGGTCCTTCAATTTGCTGGTCTTGGAAAGGTGGAAAGGAACCCAAGGGGAGGAAATAGGGAAAAGGAATTATTACGTCGGGAGGCGAAACATATTATCAGATTCGATAATATGGGCAGGCTAGGTCTCAACGATAGGAATGACCTAAGTGTATTTCTAGGTACAGATTGACCATAAGCAGTAATTTCAGTTTATATACACAGAGAGAAAAAATTGTGTGTTTCCGGTCGCAGTGTCTGATAAAGAATAGGTAGCAGGGGAGATGAATATACATAATAGAAAAGAGGAAAAAAACAATGTGTAGTTGTAATATGATCTCTTTTTTTTACTACTCACCTACGTTTTAAGAAATGTAATGTCT
The DNA here is from genome assembly GCA_019512145.1 of Engystomops pustulosus. Classification (NCBI taxonomy): domain Eukaryota; kingdom Metazoa; phylum Chordata; class Amphibia; order Anura; family Leptodactylidae; genus Engystomops; species Engystomops pustulosus. Next base: position 97,588,577 of record CM033642.1, on the reverse strand, counting down.
TCAATCGTACTTATTTTTGCTAATATCTTTTTGCAATTTTTGTGGATTACCAACCCACTGCCAATATTGTCTGCAAATCCAAATTTGAGCCATAAGTCCAGAGATTCTATACCGGACAGGCTCATTTAATTGCAGGATTATGTTACGAAAAGAATAACAAATTACAATATTGAATCTCAGTTAATACAGATATACAGAAGCTATGCATATATTCATTTTTATAAAGTATACTGTATAGATCTTAAGAGCTGGGCAGTGCGTTGGTATCCCCACGGCTATCTCTGTTTTAACTTGTTATTGTTGTTGTGTTGCCTTAGCAATGACTACGTCACAAGGGGGGAGGGTGTACCTACGCATGACTCCCGGAAGTGCCTTACCCTGTGATGCATGGCCGGTACGTCACCGGAGGGCGTGCTTAAATGGGTTTCCCCTGTGACGCGACCTTGTAGGCTTGAGAAAGCGCCAGTTCAGCGCGAAATGGCCCATCACTTGCCGCGCTCTGATTTTTATGTCCATGTCACCACTCTGCTGTAATAAACTACTAAACATGTATTTGGTGAGTGCTGCTCCATATTTATACCTTCATCATGGATTTATTGATGGTGCGCCTTATACTCCGGTGCGCCTTATTGTCCGAAAAACACTGTAATCACAACATTAGTGATGACTGCAGTTTCCACATAATAGTGTTATAACTTTTTTTGGACTATTTCTATTAATGAATCATGATAATTTTAGGTATCATGGTAGGCATCATTACTTTCATTAAAAGCATTTAAGGGTAAACTAAGACTTTGCATTGTGCTGTAGCTGCTACAGCAAATGAGAGCCACAAAAATACAAGCACACATATTACATGGCAAGTCAATTAAAAGTAGAAGTCAGGTGTATAGAATGTGCATTGTTGGTACCTAGGAGTGAAGATAAATATACAAGCAGTCCCCAACTTAAGGACACCTGACTTACAGATGGCCCCTAGTTACAGACTAACCTCTCTGACCACTGTGACCTCTGGTGAAGCTCTCTGGATGCTTTACTATAGTCCCAGACTGCACTGATCAGCTGTACGGTGTCAGTAATGAAGTTTTATTGTCAATCCACATGACTGTCAATCCAAATATTTTGAAAATCCAATTGTCACAGGGACCAAAAAAAATGTATGAAATATACCTGCTCTTTATAAAATACAATTGCAACCTAAAAATGTATGTAACCTGGGTACTGCCTGTAATAATTTAGAGCCTCTGTCAGATTTATATGTTATTCATGACATAGCAGAGGAGATGTAAAATTTAGTGTACATCCATATGAAAGAGACTTTCTGTATCATCTAAATCCATGTAAATTGAGTTATTTTGTACACAGATTTCAAGACCAAGAAATTTCTTGAATTTACTTTTTTTTCTAGTGCTATAATAAGAAATGTTTGAAATTACACATACAATTATAATATGAACACACACAGTATAGTCCCAATACATTCAATTTCTAAAATAAATTAAATTTCTATTATGCACACATTTCAAGACCTGGAAATTTCTTAAATTTTCTTGAATGTACTTTTTTTTCTAGTGCTATAGCCCGAATACATTAAATTTCTAAAATAAATTCAATTTCTATTTCTTATTTTAAGCCCAGTTAGCCTGAAAGATCTTGGAACTTATACACTGAAGTGAATACTTCTTTGGCATTTACTGACATCTGTTGTATTGGCATAAGTAACAAGTAACCGGTAAGAGCATAAATACAGGCTATTCAAAAAGCATAGTTATATTATAATAGGCCAATGAACATATTTTACAATTTGATTTACATTATACTCAAATATGAAGTAATTAAGTTATAACTACAGCAGATATTTATAACTACAGCAGATATCCTCAGTCAACCATATATTGCCATTATATATTATTTACAGTATGTCTTTTAGAAAATAGATATCACTATATACCTATTTTTTCATAGATTCAGATAATATTGAAATGTACAGGCTACAAATTTAGAACCTCCTTAAGATAGACTGAAAAAAACTGTACCAGTTATTTTAATCAGTTATGTTGCTATATCTGTTAAGACCTTAGGCGGTATGACTCTCATATATATTTTATCTTCATGTTCAGCCTACAAGGAGAATCATTAACTGGGCATTCCACATAAGCTGGTAGAAAATTCAATTTAAAGCATCTCAATTAAATAATCCTTTCTTTTTAAAACATCCATATTTGGCACCCTTTGCATGCTAATTCCTAGCCTCAAGATTGTAAAGAATGAGAACACTGGAGAAATGTATCAAAATTGTCCTTCTGCAGGCTCCTAAATTGGAAGGTGGTATGACTGCTCGTAATAGAAAAAATATTTTTATTTTCTGGCTTCCCAGCCAGAGTTTACACATTGGTGGATAAATCTTCACACAATCTAAGCAGTTACTGCATTTACAGGTACCCTAGTGGCTCCTATGAGAGCCTTAACAACTTACTTCACTGATGTAAGTGCCTGTCACCACTGCTGCTACGGTAGCTTGGTTGTGGCAAACCTCCCTTGGTATGGGGTTGATGGATGGGCCTGGCCCCGTTTCCACACACAATCCTCTATGGCAGTGATGGCGAACGTTTTGGAGTCAGAGTGCCCAACCTACAATCAAAACCTACTTTTATGTCGCAAACACAAAAGTGCCAACATGACAATTTAAGCAGTAACCTATTGATCCCAGCTTTATCACAAGTTTCAATCGTATTGGTGTCCTTAGGACACCAATACAATAGAAAGAAGATAGAGAAATTTGGATTGTAGCTTCCTTCCAGGGTCCCCTGAAGAGGGCCATAGGTTAGCCACCACTGCTCTATGGTATCATCCCCAGTTGTGTCACTTGCTAAACTTATCTCCCTGACATTAAACTGTGGGCTGAAGTGGATATTAAACTCGTGAGTCAGGTTCTGTTCTCTGACAAATATACTTCTTTCATTTCAAGCTCTCCAAGAAATCAATGGGGTAACTGTCACTGCCTCCTTCCGTTATACTCATCATGCCTTTTGGGCGCTGTTTGACTCTTGGCCCCTAGTGGTGGTGATTTTAAATTAGATGACCTACATGAGTCGCTTTGATAAAATAGTATGTTTTTTTTGTTTCCATCAGGAGATTCCTTGTTGATGGGTCTATCCAAGCCTGATCAAAAGATTACCAAAAGCACCAAAATGGGGACATATGTAAAAATCTAAGTGTTCATGCAAACTTGTTTATTTGCATTAAAGAATTTATTCTTCAGCTGCAATGCTGCAATGCTATTTTAAAAGCACTCACATTTATTAGACAAAATCATGGAGACACCGCTAGTTAATAGAAGTATAATTACCGAGACTTAGTGATTTAGTACACCAACAACATATTCTCGAGCCAGAGATTGCTTTCCCTGTGGCTGTATGCTGTCTCTATTATTTCATCTGTGTCTAATCAGTGGAATTGACTGGCAGGAAACTTTGCCCTGGATATAATCAGTCTATACCTGGAATGAAAGTAAATGACATTCATGGAAAAATACATCAACATAGACCTTGACTACGAATGGAAAGTTTCATGTGACCAAGTTAGATGGCGTTTTTAATCATGTAGAGACTATTAATGCACCATATAATTATGCATTATTGTTTTAAGCTATATGATAAAAATTTACTTAGGCAATATTGCAGCATAAAAACACTTCCCTATATCTACTGCATTTTGTTTCTGTGTGTGCTAAATCGATTAGTAGTTTATTCCAATTTAAAACCATGGTTTGGGTTATTAGAATTGCTGGACTACTTGGTATGCAAAGCATTTTTTAGCAATGTTCCTCAACTACTGGACTGTGAGCAAATCGTGGGCCAGAGATCTTCTCGTTCTCAGTCATATGAGGAGAATCAGGCAGGTGTGGAAACTGACTGGAGGTTTATAATAATAATTCTTTATTTATATAGCGCACACAGATTACGCAGCACAAAGCATGACAAATTGGTCACTGTCCACTTGGAGCTCACAATCTAAACAGCCTACCAGTATGTTGTGGAGTGTGGGAGGAAACCGGGGGACCCGGATGAAACCCATGCAAACACAGAGAGAACATACAAAGTCTTTGCAGATGTTAACCTGGGTGGGACGTGATCCCAGGATTCCTGTGCTACCCACTCAGCCCACCGTGCCGCCCTTTAGGGCCTCTTCATACACCTTCATCACTGGGTGCTCCTGCTGTGGATTGTGTGAGGAATGTAAGTGCCACCATCACCTCCAATGCTGATTATTAGTTTACATTTTAGTTCTGAGACACATCTATTATACCATCAGTTGTCATTAAAAAGTTGGCTCTGAACAGCCATGACATCTGATCACTGGGGATCATAAAGCCAATGAATATGGTTATTAGCTCATGACCGAACCACCTTGAAGTTTGAACACCCTTTTGCCATTTCATTTATAGCCTCTCCCTTATCCACATACTTGCAATATTGCTTCATGTTATCATGGTAAATATAACTCCTATACATTCATGTAAACTATATACTGCCTCAGACATATATCATTTATGTCAGGCTGCCGATTGTGGTTATGTTATTTCAGCTTTATCTGTCCTGATGTTTTTAAATGAACCCCGGTCCATTATTACATATATTTTTAGTCATTGTAGACCAATTGATAAATTAAAATAAGACATGCAAGCCATCAATTTGTCATGAGTTTTTGTGTCCAAGTGTAAAACCGGGCGCATACAGAAAAGCTGTCAGTTGTAGAAGGAATATCCCTGAGTCAGTGCTTTCAGGCTTACAAGATGGATTTGAAGCATATGCTGAATGTCACGAATTAGTTTGAAGCCTGCTTAAACTTTCTTTTTTTTCTCTATGTCACCAAGGGAATATTAATATGATATCTTTTTGTTTTTTTATGGTTCCAGCCTTTATAAAACCCATTTGTACTTACTTTATGTCACAGCTTTCTCCATTTCAAAGCAGGAGAAAACATTGCAAGGTGTAGAACAGGAATTGAAGTGCAAAATAATGTATTTTTCTTCACTTACACTGAATAGTCAGACAATTTTCTTCAAGTGTCTAACAATATGCCAAATAAAATTACCCCACATGCCTAATGTTCTGTAAAACATTACTGATGGCTGATCTTTACACAAGGGCAGGAGTTAGTTGGTATCATCGGAATAACTCACTTATTTGACACTACCACTGCTGTCACCTTTTTCTATTAAACTATCCAACAGCAGAATTTGGAAATGATTTATTTTAGACCACAATAAGAGCCGGAGAATAATGATATCTCATTTTGCAGGTTTAGCTACAGCAATCTGAAATTCGGAAGGGTAGCTTCATTAACCCTGCATGGTGAGGTGCTGTAAACTGATCTATATCTCACATTGTTAATCAGGTCACATTTCAGATTATCATTTTATGTGATTTGACATGGAGAATAACACTATGTTTGGTCAATATAAAGTCTTGTATTCTACATGGTCATCCATTTTTCCCCCTAAAAGCTCTAATTGTCCCTTGTCCTTGAATATATTTATAAAGATTTGTCACTTTGATTTATTCTATATACAGAAGAGTGAAACATTTTACACGGAAGCAGCATAAGGATCAATACAAAGCAGTGCTGCAAATATTTATCCAGATGTATCATAATACATATTTTGTACTTGATTTATATGAATATAAACACATATTAATAGTTAAGAGCCAAATACCCTAATTGTTTTTATAATATACAAATGATGTGCAGGTCCAGGTGCCTGTACAGTCAGGTGACCTTTTCTGTACTCTTCCGTCTGACGTGTTTTCCATTTACTGTAAAAGTCACAGATGTTGTGGAGCTGTGACAATAAACTGGCAAATGTCTGCTCCAGATATAGCAGTTGCCAGTTTAACAGCTGACACTTGAGCAGCATGCAAGTGACATGTTGATTTTGTTAGCATGGTGCCATCTGGTGGTCACCATCATAAAGGCAATGTTTCTTAAAAGGTACACAATTGCTAATAAAGTATCATGCTTTCACCTGTTATATTCACTTTCTGCCTATAAAAGTAATGCAGGAACGCAATAGATACAGTTGTTAAAAATTCTCTTTTCTATTGATTTTCCAAAATGCAATTTTCTCTGATTTGTAACAAATCTCAAATATGACATATCAATTCAGTTATCTCTTATGATGAGTAAAGATTTTATTCCATTTCTGCCAGATTCAAATACAATTATTAAGTGTCTTTTTCCAAGAAGAGTTATGGACTCAAACAAATTTACTAAATGGAAGATACTTGCGAAGTACAAAAATAGCTGGTTTCTCATCTCACATTCGGGGTCTTTTCTGCGTAACAAATTGTACTTTCTTGTGATGGTATTTAAAGGAAGTCTAGCTGTAACAATGAACAGAGCAGAACCAATTTCAATGGAGTGGATTTAGAATAGAAGAAGGAGGTCCTTCCCACACCTCCACCACACAAGCAGACAATCAGATATCCACAAAAACACTATATGTGATGCATAATATCTTTCTGTATCATGCTTGAGAAAAAGGGAGGACCCTCAAAGCATAGCGGGCATGAGCACATGCATATCTCATACATGTGGCTAGGTCTCTGTCAAAGAGTGGATTGCTGTACAGTCTAATGGACTTTTGAAAGACTATGAATGGACTTACTATTCTTGCACAGTGTCAGTTTTTAGTATTTTGTATATAAATGATAAAGCTTTCATAAATATTTTGCATCACATATAATGATTTTGTGGATATCTGATGATCTGAATTTAAAGAAAATCTACCACTCACAAGAAGTATAAAAAAATCTTCAAATACTCACCTGTCTCCCTTTTCATCCCGATCCCAGGGATTGTCTTTTCTAATCTTGACATGCCTGGATCCCCCTAGAAAAAAAGATCATAAAAGATCTGTAAAGACTAGAGATAAGCGAGCACTAAAATGCTCTAGTGCTCGTTACTCGAGTCGAACTCTTTCCGATGCTCGAGTGCTCGTTTTGAATAATGAACCCCATTGAAGTCAATGGGAGACTCAAGCATTTTTCAAGAGGACCAATAAAATTTGTCATTTTATTGAGAAATAAGGAAGTCAGTCCTGTTTCTTCGTTTTTTTTTATTCAATGGAATATTGGTGGAACTTCAAAAAGGAGAATGACCCGTGTTAAACATCTGTAATGTGTTCTTCACACATATTGTTCTTCACATACTATTGTGAAGAACACCTTTCTGTACTAATGTCTTCTGATAAGTTAGCAGATGTACGGAAACATCTGCAATGTGTTCTTCACACATATGTGTTCTTCACAATATGTGTGAACATTCTTCACACATATTGTTCTTCACATACTATTGTGAAGAACACTGTTCTGCACTCATGTCTTCTGATAAGTTAGCAGATGTATGGAAACGTCTGCAATGTGTTCTTCACTGTGTTCACTGTGTTCTTCACTGTGTTCTTCACTTAAATGATCCTTAATGATCCTTAAATGATCCTGTGTTCACTGTGTTCACTGTGTTCTTCACTGTGTTTCCTTAAGTGAAAGCTCGTTCTCGAGCAGGCGATATACTCGTCCGTGCAACGAGCCGTTTCGAGTTCGCTAATACTTGAACGAGCATCAAGCTTGGAGGAGCATGCTCGCTCATCTCTAGTAAAGACTTATGTAAAGATTTTAGCTTATAAACTGAGATGTAAAATATGTAACCCAATGGCAAGTTATTTACAAGCTAGACTATTCAATGAACAATGTTTATTTATTAGAATTATCCGAGGTAACTCATCCTTCAAATCCTCAGGTAGAATTTTACCACAAGGTTTTATATGGTCACACTTTCTTTAATAGCAATTATTGTTACTTTGCCTCCATTTACTTTGCCTCCCATGTCCTCATAAACAATGGAAACATTGTCTTCTATAAGATAAAGAAAATGGTCTTTGCAAATCAATTATAAAGAAGCATTATAAAGATAATACTAAAGCAAAAAACCAGAGGCAAAGATGTATAGGGTTTGTAATACTTGTGACATTTTGGTAATTTAACATGATAATGAACAGTAATTAGCTTGTAAGTGAGTCTCAAACCTGTCACTTTGCTTTTCCATATTAAACAATGCTATCCTGTCTGCTATGGCAGTGAGTTCGGCATTTATTGCCAAATCGTAGGTGCATAGAATATTCTCAACTTTATAGGTGCTAATTATAGGTGCTAATAAATAAAGTTGTCCTAAATGTTCCTGCCTTACCATAAAATTCCCCTTTCCTAAAGAGTTGAAGAAATAAAAAAGAAAATATATATCTAGTATTGGATTAAAATGAAAATACTGCACATTACAAAACTTGGATTGCTATTATCTCTATATAACAATGGAAAATAGTAGTATATAATATAGCCAAAACAACTGTGTGCAAGAAGCATTTTTTACTTCAAAATATAAATGATATTCAAATTTTGATAATAGGTTAGTTTTTGGTTACCGATTCTTGTGGGATAAAGCTACCAATCAAATTCATACCCAAAAACCATTCAGATACTGTACCTAATCATAACATTTGCATCTTATGGACCTTAATGCTATAGCTCTTTAAGGAATTTCTAGTTTACAGTAGTGGTGGTATGGCTCTAGCACAAGTGATGTGTCAGTGAATCCATATGTGCTTGTCCATTGTTGATTTCAATGTCTTCAATAGTCATTTTTTTAAATTTACAGTAAATTGTCAGGAGGAAAATTAAGCTACCTACCAAAGACTAATATAATCCTTTGGTTTCACCACCTTCTCTCTCAAGAAAATTTGTATTTTGCAACTGAATGGCCCAGGTTGAAGCTTGGTTGGTGGTTTAAGGTTATATATTCTCTAGTAGACAAAGACGAAGACAACAACACAAAACATGGAAGTGCCTAAAGACAAGTAAACAGGTTCACACAAATGAGCAAACCAGGATGGAGGCAGGGTACAGAATCTAAATCCAAATCAGCAAGTAAAAGAAATAACCAGCAAGGAGTATGGTATGATGATTTTAATTTCCCCTACCCAGGGGTATAATTGGATACAAAAACAGGAGGAAAAAAGTTGTGAGATAGATGTGTGGACCATAAGGCGACAGAACCTGACAATATGAGAGCTAGTTTAAAATAAATATTCCTCATTTATTTAACCAAATATTTAAAAAACTACTGAAAAAACTCTCCAAAAGTACACATTTTAAAAGACCACTCCCCAAACAGCTATACCATATACACCAGTATTGATAGTTACCATTTTCTTTGAGAAAACTACCCAATAGAAGACTACTTTTTAATTCAGTTTATGGTTGCCATCTCCAAAATGTTTCAGTGTTGTATTGATTCATTACTTGTTTGTATCTTAACCTCTTGGGGACCACAAACATAACTTTCTACAGTGTTCATTGGAGCATCCACATTACTGAAACTAATAACTTATCTCTAGGATAGATTTATACGATTGGTCTCGCATACTGCTGCCACAAATAACACAGTGAACAGATTCAGAATTACAGCTCTATTCTCTGTGAAGTGAATGAGTGAATGAGCTCTTCTGTAGCTAAGCTCAACTGGTTGGTCAAGGTCATGATTGTCTATGGATAGATCAACAACAATATGAATAAATTGCTAAAACTCTTTAAACCCTGCCAATGGCCTTTTGATTCAGTAAAATGTTCTTGTTCATAAAGGACCAAAATAATCAGATCACTAAAGGGTTAAAAATTAATAAAGATTTGTAAAAATGGAATTCCAGTCTTTTAAATGCTTAACTTTTGATTCTGTACAAACATGAAATTTGCAAATAACGCAGGTGACAACAAATGCAGTAGTTTGGCTCTCAGCTGTGATCTGGCCAACCCCATTATTAGCAGCAGTATTTCACTGAATGTAGGGCATTATCATAGCATTAGACTCAATAAAATCCTTAAGCACAGTTTGTAGGTCTGAAGTATTAAAAATGATTTTGGTAGAATGCCAAAGGTTTTCTGAAACCTTGACATTTAAGAAGGGTTTTTAAAGGAAAGGTTATAGGTCAGTGCATCTCTAATCCTTCTAATGTTTAAAATGGCTATTTCTTTGAGCAGCATGTTTTAAAAATTGGCTTTAGCCTTTAAGAAGTATTTTCCATTTCCTATAGCATTTTCCAATTTTTAAATTCATGAGAAAGACAACGGGTGAAAGCTGTATGTCAGGCTTCAATGGAAGAGCTAAATTACCTGCAACTCTTACTTTTTCAAGCTATATATTTCCCACAAAGTATTTACATCATTTTCTTTTAGTCAGAAAAATATTGCAATTTGTACCCCAGACAATACTATTTATATTTATTTTTTTTCTTTGTAGGTTATCACAAAAGTATTGGGGAGAAATGACGTCTCTAAAATGCCAAACCATAGCTCTATGAAATGTAGATTTATGGCATGGTTTTGTAAAGAATAAAAATGCTGTGTCTAATGATAAATTATATTACACTGATTTTCTGAAATAACTTTTATGTCTTTAGATAAAATCCAGCATATAGCATCTGACAGGATGTAATTTTACTGTGATGTATTAGATTCAGCATACAAAACAGTAAAATGTATTCTGCCATTTGTATAGATGGTTTTGCTAACATTAGGTAAATTGCAGTCTATTATTATTTGTTTAGATCTGCACAATTCTCAAGATTCTGAGATAAAGGATCTAATATATCCTAATACTCACTTAGGATTATTATATTATACTTAAGAGTATAACATGATATAGTAGTTATTTCAGGTCTTTAGGGAAGAATTGGTGCTAAAAATCATTAACTGTCATTGTAAGGTAGCAAACAGTGGCATAACTACCACCACAGCAGCCATAGCTACTACCTACTCAGAGTGTCAGGTGGGCCCAGGCCTCAATGTGATACAGAACAGAACTTCTGAGACTTATAAATACTGGTTGCAGGTGGGGACAGCAGCATGGCAGAGATAGGAACTTTCTATTACGTCCTGACATCCTGCCTTCTACCTCCTAGTGAGGATAATAGCTACTCATCGGCTGCATTCTTGACTATGTGGCCTTCTGACCCCTTGAGATCTGCTATCCTGGGAAGAAAAGAGCTTCAATGCAAGTGAGAAGACTACTGGACACTACTTCTGGGGTAAGTCATTCGGGGAATTTATCATACTGCTGATGTATGATGAAAGCCCCATGCCATACTTTATAGCTGATACATCAAGAGCCTTAGACCTCCTGATATATCCAGCAGATGGTTTCGCTATGCCAGGTGCAAAAACCTGCAAACTTACAAAGGTGACCATTAGCAGGCTATAGCGAGTGCCCCTCCTCCGTCTGCCAAGTGCAAAAACCTGCATACATTCAACAGTGAACTTCACAGGCTATAGCAAGAAGTTAAGACTGTATGTGTATAAGTGTATAAATGTACAGTATGTATATGAGTGTATAAATGTATGCGTATGAGGGTATAATGCATGTAGATGTGTATACGTGTATTGTATGTATACATATGACTCACATATATGACTTTCTAACTGTATGTGTGTAAATATGTATGAATGTGTAAATATATGTTGACAAGTCTATAACTTAAAAGGATAGTTGCAATGTGTTTCGGCTCAGTATGTGAGCCTTTGCCTGACGAGGGCTCGCGTACTGAGCCGAAACGCCTTGTAACTATCCGTTTAAGTTTCTTTTATCCAATTTTTATACTTTTCGAAATAAAACCTTCCATTTGGAACTATCCATGCCGGTTCCTAGAGATTTTACTGAGCGCCGGACTCTTTCCTGTCATTCACCGGGTACTCCCACTTATGTAAGAACAAGTCATAACTGCTGAAAAATTATAATACAGTGGGTTGGATGTGTTTGGTCTAAACATTCCCTTTTACTTAAAGTATTTTAATTTTATTGTGAATTAGTTTCTTGCATATTAACCTTGAAAATAATGGTGGGGGCATGTAACATGCCTTGTATAACAGTTTTCTGTGATACGAGGGATGAAAAACATTGCAGTTTCTCTATGGCTTGGTATTGCTACACTTTACCCCTCTCACCAAAGTCATGTTAGTTTTTAGGCTCTTGGCTGGACTTAGCATAGATTGTTTGGGAACACAGCTGTGCACTAGAATACCTGAAAATTACCTTTTAGTTATTCCAGCATATTGTGCACCAGTGGGGGAATATAAAAGGGGTTGGCCACTTACCTCATGTATTTTGTAATATATATGTAACTGTTTGTGTCAGGAGATTAGATGATTTACCAATAATACTTCTATTAAAAGAACCTTTCAGGACCTTATAATGTAAGGTTCTGGAAGGTAGATTGATCATGGACAGTTAGAGATCACATGACTCTCTAACAGTGGTCATTTTATGGACAGGAATGACTGACAGATGAGCTATAAGCGGTGAAGAAGTATTGATAGTTGTAGATTAGATTGGTGAATTACCCAATATTCGCACCCCACACTTACATACACACATACATACATATAAACATACGGAAAAGTGTCCAACCCTTTTCAGACTAGCACATGATTCACCAGTGTTAATATATTCCCCCAATGTGTGTAGAGGGAGAATAATTATTTATAGTGGTCTTCTTTAAGGGGGCATTTATTTGATGCTAAATAAATGCAGTGATAATTCTTAGGTTGCTTTATGCTTAATCAAGTTCTTTTTCTATTTTCTCCAAGTCAAATTGCATTTAGTGTGACAAGTATGCAATGCTAGACAGTTGAACAGAGATTTCACAACACTAAACAGCAGGCTAGTAGAGAAGATCCAGTTTGGAACTATTACTCTGGCTCAGTTTCTACTGCCGCCTGCCATTACATACGGGCTGCAGGAGCTGCAGCTAAAACCAGCATCTGAGTATAGCAGCATGAGAGTATGATCTTGTGGAATTGTATATTTTCTATTAAGTAAAGATGCCGGAGCTGCTTTTTTGCTGTCCATGGTAAATGGACAGTGATTAAGTGGCCCAGGTTCACGCCACACTGACTAGTAGAGATTTATGCATCTTTTAGAATATAAGCCACAGAAACTAGTTACGGTAGGTTAATTGTGGGTGAAAACACATTAAATAGGTGGAGGGCAAAAAACCTGTATGGTGTCAGTTTTACTCTTTCTGGAAAATGGCACATGCTTTTTATTAAAGGATACAGTACTTTCAGAAATTAGAACATCCTGAATATACTGCTGAATTTTAACCCCTTCCTGCCGCAGCCCTTTTTTCGGTTTTGTGTTTTAATTTTTCACTCCCCAGCTTCAAAATCTATAACTTTTTTATTTTTCCATGTACAGATGTGTGATGACTTGTTTAAGGATTGTTTTCTACCTGTTTTCTGCGTAATAAGTTCCACTTCATAGTGACGACATTGAATATTCCATGCTGTGTACTAGGAAGCTGGAAAAAAATTCCAAATGCAGTGAAATTGGTGAATAAACGCATTCGCGACGTTTTCTTGTGGGCTTGGATTTTACAAATTTCCCTTTATACCTTTATTCTTTGGGTCGGAGTCATCACGGAGATACCAAATTTGTATAGGTTTTATAATGTTTTCATACATTTACTAAAATTAAAGCCTCCTGTACAAAAAAATATTTTGCAATCTTCTCGCACTAATAACTTTTTTATACTGTAGGTAGAAGCTGTAGGTAGTGTCATTTTTGTAACTTTTGATGATGTTTTCAATGCTACCATTTTAAGGACTGTACAACCTTTCAATCACTTTTTATTGAATTTTTAATATTTTTTGAAATAGCAAAAAAGTGCCATTTCCAACTTTGGCTATTTTCCGTTACAGGGTTAAGCGCAGTGAAAAAATGTTGTTATATTTTGATAGATTGGGCATTTTCAGATGTGGCGATATCTAACTTATTTATGTTTTTTACTGTTTATTTATATTTATAAACAGTTCTAGGGAAAGGGGGTGATTTGAATTTAAGGTTTTTAGATTTTTAATTTTTTAAACTTTTTTTTATTTTTACTATTTTTCAGACTCCCTAGGATACTTTAACACTAGGTTGTCTGATTGATCCTATCATATACTGCCATACTGCCATACTGTATGGCAGTGTATGGGGATTTTCCTCCTCATCGCACGTTGTAATGAAAGAGTTAAAACGAGACAGCCTCAGGTCTTCAGAAGACCCCAGGCTGTCATGGCTACTGATCGCCGCTCCCCGATTATGTCACGGGGAGTAACGATCCTAGCCAAGATGGCTGTCTTTTAAGCCGCTGTCAGCTTTGCCGGTGTGCGATCAGTGGGTGTTATTGGTAAGCCTTTGTTGCAGTAACTAACAGTATTCTATACTTTTACAGTGAGAAAAATTAATTGGAAAAGCTGCAATGCTCGTGGAAATTGCAAAACACTCTGCAGTAAGCATATGAAATGTTCAAGTTGTTAAAGAATTTTTATGAAAAGTTTTCCGGAGTTTCTTCTGCCTAAAAGGAACATGGAAGCTTGGCTTAAAGGGACTGTCTAGTATATATTGATGGCCTATACTTATGCATGAAAGATCATCAATGAGTGAGATATGCAGGGTATGAGAGGGATATTAGTAGAAGCCAATACCCAACTTCCACACCAATGAGATGACCGTTAAACAGCACTTAATTGGTAGCAAAATCGTCCTCTCTGTGTGTAATGATCAGGGGGCATCACATGTTTTGCAGTCACAAGACATGGGCACCTTGTGGCTCTTTAATGACCCCTCTCTGTACCAAAATATTTCCAAGTGTAATATAAGGCCATACATCTAACAGCAAAGGTTTGAAAAGGTCTTTTAACAGAATAATTATCCCAAGAACCATAGCAAATACATAACAAATAGACTGGTTCATAAAACCATACAATGCAATATGTGTGCACTTTCATTTTTCATTATTGTATATTCTAAACCTTTCAGACACCATTGTAACAAGATCATGAATTCAATGCACCTCACTTCCTTTGGTTTTAATATTATGTCTGGTGCTATTGTGTATATCATTATTATTATTGCAAGGGCATCTTATCCACATACAGAATATTCCACAAACTGCAATCCTCAAAGCTCAGAACTATGTGAAATAAAATCTGTAGAACATATGGGTGTTCATTATGACACACAGGCAAAAAGCAGATCCTTTGATATAGTTCATTGCAAATTAATAATTAACTGAAGCTGCAAAGATTGATCTTATTAACACTTCCTTCTGGGTTTTTGATATATTATTCATCGGTGAAACAATATTTGTATTTACTTTGAAAGTTGCAATGAACAGGTTTGCAAAATACATTATGCAATACATAGCACAACCCGATGTCCAATATCTTCCAAAATCGTAAGAGGGATTTTGGATGTTGTCAGTTCTCTTTTTCACAGACGTAGAATAATTTCTAAAACTGTTTTATGCTAGTTTGGGGATGTAATTTTATTTACCATACATTAATTTACCTCCCACAGAACAGCAAAACATTGCTGAGAGCCATAGATGTTAATTTATTCAGAGCCAATCACCCTGCGGCGATTCCAATTTGTGTGTCCCTGGCCTTAATCAGTAAGGTAGTAAGTAAAATCTGCCATTCTTATATCATTCCATAGTTACAATAATAATATATTTTAAAATAACTTGTAGTTCTCTTGTTTCTGCGGCTGAAGTCCCTGGCTCTATCTTTATTCTGAGATGAGAAAATGCATGAACAGCTATACTCATATAATCTATCTTTTACATAAATCATAATATAAAACAGGGCAGTTTTAAAACATAGGAGGGCTTAGTCTTAAGGTAAAAGGGTGAGTCCTTATTCCCTTCACACAGATTGTTCTTGCACTCCTCACCCCTCCTCACTGCATAGAAAGCCGAGCAGGTGTATCATAGTATCATAGTATAAAAGGCTGGAAAAAGAAGCGAGTCCATCAAGTCCAACCTTTAAGAATTAAATAAATGTTTTATCCCCATAACCCGTGATATTTTTTCTCTCCAGAAAGGCACCCAGGCCTCTCTTGAACATGTACATAGAGTCTGCCATAACAACCTCCTGCGGCAGAGAGTTCCATAGTCTCCCTGCTCTTACAGTAAAGAACCTTTGTCTATGTTGATGGTAAAATCGCCTCTCCTCTAGGCGTAGAGGATGCCCCCTTGTCCTGGTCACAGGCCTAGGTATAAAAAGATCTTTGGAGGGATCCTTGTACTGTCCGTTCAGGAATTTGTACATTGTATTGAGGTCTCCCCTCAGTCGTCTTTTTTCTAAACTGAGGTGTAATCTGGCAAAAGATAGGACTTTTGCCACATGGCCATCTGGCTAGGGGAGACAAAGTGTGCTCACCACACCGTGCCCGGTACCGTAGACCTCTAATTTGGTGTGGCCAGATCAACGGTAGTGTGTATGTACCCTTAAAGTAGAAATAGTACAAAGCAAACAGTAACTTTGAGAGCATAGTAACAACTTACATTTTCTAAACATGAATATATGTATTTATTTTTATTATAGCTTATTCACAAAAAATAAAAAAGGATATACCTCAGCACTAACCCACGTCACTTAGGCTATAGCTCAGTTGAAAACAGTGGAGGTGCTATCGGTAGGGTTCAGGTGTCTCTACTGAATGACAACATAGCAAAATTATAAATACAAAGGCAAATATTTGTCAAGTTAAGTTACATCACTGTATCTGATTGTCTGAATGTGGAAAAACTTATGACTCTAATTGTAACATTTTATCAACAATCCCACTGTTTGTAGATAACATTGTTTTGCTCATCCTCAACACCTCAGTATAATACAAATATAATCTTTAATGACTATTTTTTTCCAACTATATAGTTGTTTTTTGGTGTGGTAGTCACTTGGGCCCTTTTAGTGCCAAGCAACCGTGTTGCCCAGCCTGTGATTTCTAATATTATGACTAACATGCTTAGAAATATCTGTTCCTTATCGCATAGGGTTTATATACGAGTCAAGTGTTTTATAGTATATTAAAATTGTTTAAATTGGTATATGGTATGGTCACAAAACTGTGGTTACAACATCCATGTTCTATACTATTCTAGTTTTAAATTAAATATAAAAAAAAATCCTTGTGAATCCAGCAGCAAAGACCTAATAGTCCCATTTGGGCTTTAGTACTAGTGTATTTGTGGGGTCATAATTTTTTAAAACTTTATGGACCGCTATTTATATTGCACTATTGGACAGGATTGGAAAATGCTTGTTGCCTTATTAATGCATGTATAAAGAAATAAAATATGTTTTACAAAGACAATTTTATTGTATCCCTTTTCACTCTTTAGTGTGATGCAAAAAAACTAGTCAGAAAGTAACATTGCCAGATCACCAGCAGAGATAAGAAGTGATTTGTGATACACGGCTTCCTGGGGGTCCTTTGTGTTTGCTTCTATATCAAGATACAAAGCAAAACTATCATCTAATAAACAAAATACTTGATCTATGCAAGCAAACGCCTGTTAACAGGTTTGGATGGTTTTAATAGAAATATGACAGACTACTGACTTGGAAGGAAATAACGTAGTTCACATTTGGTTATTGGAATTCCTTGCTTAGCCAAAGGCAGTTTTTCTGTTCTGATAAAATTTCCACTGAATGAATCATGTTTTTCATAATTTCCCAAAGGCACATGAAATGAACAAACACTGTAGGAAGTTATAGAATAAGGATTCTATCAATAGTTCTTTCCAAAACCTCTTACAAATACTTTAAAGACACATGAGTAAAATATATCTTTGCCTCATATGATATCTTTAGTAAAGTGATTTATCCTTTATTCCCAAGTATTTATTCCCCAATTGCAATTCTTATAATGTCATGTTGAGTCTTAGGCTCAAATCATATTTGCCTGCTATTGTTTGTTAGACCAAGTCTAAAAGTATAACATTAAAATAATAAAAATGTTAACCCACCACTTGGTAAGACTCTTGTATCAAGTCTGTAGAACCGCTCTAGGTGCAAAATTCTGCCAATAGTGCAGCGTCCTCTACAAAGCTAAACAAACAGGGGCACAGTCCGGCAAGATGCCAGTATGGGAGACCAAGAGGAACCACGGGGGTACGTAAATGTTTATTTTTTAAGCAACCGGACACATATAATTTTTTTCAGGACTCGGACAAACACTATAACTTCTTTTCAATATTCTTGTCCCCATTATGCTAAGGAAAGATCATCACTATAAATTTCCCTAACAGGACATGTTCTTTCCTGTAGACCATGTGGAACCAGCCCCAAGTATAATGAACATTTAGGAAAAAAGATGCTGAAGAAATCATGATGTGGTTTCATGAAATCCATTTACATAAGCATAACTGGAGGTGCTGGATGGAGGAATAGCACTTCACCTCTGATTACACTGAATTCACTAATGAGCTGAAGGTACTAATGATACTACAGAAGATTCACTAATGAGCAGCTTGAGTCATATAACATTGCAGTTCCATTACACACCTTCCAAACTCATTCCATCTGGTAGAGTAGTTATCTGTAACATTACTAGCTAAATGAAGGAATGGAAATGAGAAACACATGTATGAACACTATGCCTGGTAAAGTCACAGCTTCATATGTCCTGAAATTTACAACAATATTGCATGTAAGTTCCATTTTCAATAACATTTTCAATAGTTTTTTTCTGTTCTAAGTACATTAGTATCTATGCTGACTGGTAATCATGACAATATTGTAAAAACAACAAACTGCATATTTGCAAAATAAAATATTTGGCATAAAATATCATGGCAACTAGTTTTCCAGGCAATCATAATTTGTTGCCCTCTCTATATTCCACATTATAGTTACACCAGACAGAAAGATGACAAAGATGATCAGACAGATAGGGGGCTTAATAATGCTGATTATATTAGCCTTATTGGTTATTATGTAGCAAACCTCTAAGTAATTCTGGCATGTCCAGTTCTGGTGTGTTGATGGTTATGATTGGCGTTCAATGCACCAGTCTTAATACATCGGGACCTGATGTGTCCTGGTAGTGGTTTTCAGATGAAAATCTCCACTAACTTCCAGGATGTGCCTACTATTTATATAATAAACAGGCTGGAGACCAATGGGAATTCATACGTGTTTAACCTCCACAAGGACGCATCCTGTGTGGACACTGTGATGTGTTGAAGGTTAGCTATAATGTTATCTTTCTGCCATCCTAATATATGTTCAGGCTAGAAGAGGAGAATTTGGGAGATAGAACTGCACAGAGCAATTTTACATTTCCTGCAGTCATGACTATTTGTCATACCTCTAAGCCCAAGTCAATACAGGCGGTCCCCTACTTAAGAACCCTCGACTTACATACGACCCCTGGTTACAAATGGACCTCTGAATATTGGTAATTTATTGTACTTTACTCCCAGGCTACAATGATCAGCTGTAACAATTATCAAATGTGTCTGTAATGAAGCTTTAGTGTTAATATTGATTCTTATGACAACCCAACATTTTTAAAATCCAGTTGTCACAGAGACCAAAAAAGTTCTGGCTGGGATTACAATGATGAAATATACAGGTCCGACTTACATACAAATTCAGCTTAAGAACAAACCTACAGACCCTATCTTGTATGTAACCCAGGGACTGCCTGTAGTTATAACCCCAATAATTAGAAATAAAAGAGTCCGTCACTTAGTCTTTATTATTCTATTTTATTATTATTAGCTACACAGTTCCTCTTTTACACCTACTAGATACATTGTACATGTCATTCTTAAGGTCACTGCTATCATGGATATACCAGTTTATAGATTTTTTATGTCTTAATAGTTTTACAAAAATGTCTTTGCATCCCCATTTTTTTTTAGAACTTTTTAATACTTTGGCACACAGAGTAATTTTGGCTGGAAGAGCTAATGTTTTCATTAATTCCTTTTTGGAAGCTGTGTGACATTTTGATTACATTTTATAAAAAATGTTAGAGTTGGCAAATTTGTATTATTTATTTTTTATTTATTTATTCATATATGCTTTCTGTGGAAAAAGTAGGGCTTTGAATTTATACTTTTATATTTAGATTATACTGTATATATTTATACAGATTTATTAAAACTTTTATTTACAATTATTTCAAGCCATCTAGAATGTTCAACACTTAGGATGTTTGATTACTCATACATTATAATGCACTGCAACCAAATACAGAATAATGGGTGACCTCCAATTACAAATGTGATAAGCACTAGCACCAAGGGCAGCAGTTCACCGTAAGTGTTTTCAATATTATGTAGCTGCCACCTGCCCTGTGGAGAAGTTTCTTCCTGCGAGTCCTCTCCATGTACTTTTTACAGCATTCTCGTGTACAATATATAACCAAAAGGATAATCCAAGCAGCATGCTAACCAGGGCCGGGACCCTCACCATGATGGATAGAAGCGAGACTGCCGGGGGCGTTGGAAGGTGTTTTTTTCCTACAGGCATTATATTGGGGGCAGGGGCTGCAGGCTATATACTAGGGACCTGGCAGGCTATATACTAGAGGGGGTGGCAGTCTATACACTACAGGGGCTGGCAGGCCATATACTACAGGGGACTGCCTGGCTATATACTCCAGGGAGCTGGTAGGCTTTTTACTACAGGTGGCTGGCAGGCTATATACTACTGGGGGCTGGAAGGCTATATACTACAGGGAACTGGAAGGCTATAAATTACAGGGGGCTGGCAGGCTATATACTACAGGGGGCTTGCTGGCTATGCACTGGGGAGGCTGTGACCAATGCATTTCCTACCTTCGGCTTATACTCGAGTCAATAGGCTTTTCCATTTTTTGTGTTTAAATTAGGGGTCTCAGCTTATACTCGGGTCGGCTTATTCTCAAGTATATGCAGTATTCATAATACCGGTTTTACGACTGTCAAATACAACCAAAAATTATAAACATGAAAATCCAAACATGAAATGACACTGTTTTATATGTAAATAAAAGATTACTAGATACTGTTTACAGATGGAATATGTTGTAAATGAAAACATTTTGACTTGTGCTGATATGTGAAATTATTCCTTCCAGCCCTGGTCCTGTTTATTTTATAAGCTCTTGAACAAGGGTAGCTTAAGGTGACATAAATCAAATAAAGAGATGTTCAGAAAAAGAAGACTGTATTCATTAGCACACACATATAAGTAAGCAAAGGAAATGTGCCTGGTCAAATGCACTGAACCTAAAGCGATTGGCTGACTGCTGAACCAATGTAAGAAAGCACCAACATTTTCACCTAAGTAATCACTACGGAGATGAACAAGACAACAGGGATTCTGACTGATACTGGGAAGTGAATCTTGGCTGTATGTGGCAATGAATAATAGGATTTTCAATTGCTTTTTAGATGTCTCTGTCAAAAGACATGAAAGAATGTTGAAATGAACCCATTAGAAAAATGTGATGCAGTTCATCAACAAAGAGCATTGAAGTAGAATGTCATACTTTTTTAACTGAGAAGGGCATAAATAGCAATACAACAAATACAACAAATGGCACTACAACAAAAATTACATTCACTGGGGCATTTTTTATAACAGATACAAATCAATATTAACAAAATGAATAAATCAGTAACTGAATATACAAATCTGGAAATTTAATGGGTGAAACAGGGCTTATTACTTTCAGTTGCACAAAAATCCTTAGAGGTATTAACTCTGATCCCTTAATGGAAGTGGCTCAAAAGCATTTAATAAAACTGGTAACAATAAAGAAATAAATAGATGTTTTGAACTAATTTGAAATCAAAATAAAATTGAATTTAAAGAGAACCTGTCACCGGGAATGCAATTTTTAGCTGGTGACTGTTTCCAATAGTCTATGCTATGCTGATTTCAAAAATGCCTTTATCAACATTGTGATTCATTTTAGTAGTGTATAAAAGTTTAATTCACATTGCCTGGCTCCCTGCCAGCAGTATGTGGTAAATCCTGGAAGGGGGCGGGGGCAGCTGCAGCATGTGTTCCGTTGTGAGGTTCCTATACTCCAGAACAATTTACCTAAGTTCTGACAGGGTCTCTAAATTCTATTCCTGTGTCAGGTTCCCCCACACTTAAACCCTCCCCACTTACTGTCATATGCATTGAGCAGGTAGGGAGATAATGTAAAGGAAAGGAAGAATGAAAGGTGATATAGGAACACACAGGCTCCAACTTCAGTCCCTTCCCCCCGGGGACTCAACACAGCTGCTGGCAGGGAGCCAAGTCATGTAAATCAAAGTATTATAAACTACTGATATGATTCAGAATACTGACAAAGGCTTTTGAAAAATCAGCGTAGCATAGACTATTGGAACCTGACACAAGCTAAAAATCACATTCCTAATGACAGGTTCGCTTTAAAGACAACCCTTTCACCAGAAATCCCACCCACAAACCACACCCAGTAGATGTCTTTTTACATGTTCTACTGATCCCTCTATCCATGGGATTAGAACTACCATTCTTCTAAAAAAGACTTTTATGGATGTTCTCCATTACAGTCATGGAGTTGGAAGTCTGCAGTATACAGTCAAGCTACCCCACATCCTCACTGACGCTGAAACTACTAACTCGGCTAAAGAGAATTCTTGGGGAGGGGTGAGGAGGTAGGTTGATTTCTCTTCACAAAGTCAGTGTCAATCTCAACCACTCCATCCTGAGGGAGTGGATAACAATGTAGCAGTGCTGAGTCACACACAACCACTGTCACTCTCACACCTCCCTCGGGAATTTACTGTAGCAGAAATATTTTTTAACACTGCAGCCATGGAAAGGGGTTGGTCCCTTTTATACATAAGTTGTCCATGTCCCTCTATTGTCTTGTAGATAATCCCTGAATGTGCATCAATGGATTAAGTAATCCTACTACTTGCTTTTAAACTGTGTGCAGAACGTACATGCTTCTTTCATTACATCACAGAGCTCTACTGTATAAATGAAATCTGTAACAGAATAGAAAGTTTCATGCTGTTCACTCCTCCTCAGAACAGGGAAAGGATGTAGCTTTTAAAGGTGGCAAAGACACAGGTACATACACTCACCGGCCACTTTATTAGGTACACCATGCTATTAACGGGTTGGACCCCCTTTTGCCTTCAGAACTGCCTCAATTCTTCGTGGCATAGATTCAACAAGGTGCTGGAAGCATTCCTCAGAGATTTTGGTCCATATTGACATGATGGCATCACACAGTTGCCGCAGATTTGTCGGCTGCACCATCCATGATAATCTCCATTCCACCAGTCCCAAAGATGCTTCTATTGGATGAGATCTGGTGACTGTGGATGCCATTTGAGTACAGTGAACTCATTGTCATGTTCAAGAAACCAGTCTGAGATGATTCCATCTTATGACATGGCGCACTATCCTGCTGAAAGTAGCCATCAGATGTTGGGTACATTGTGGTCATAAGGGGATGGCATGGTGTAGCAACAGGTAGGCTGTGTGTGAGTTTGCACACGATGCTAATTGCACCAAGGGCCCAAAGATGCCAAAAAATATTCCCCACACCATGACACCACCACCACCAGCCTTGAAACCTGTTGATACAAGCAGGATGGATCCATGCTTTCTGTTGTTGATGCCAAATTCTGACCCTACCAATCCAAATGTCGCAGCTAGAAATCGAGACTCACAAGACCAGCAACGTTTTCCAACCTTACTACTGTCCAATTTCGATGAGCTTGTGCAAATTGTAGCCTCAGTTTCCTGTTCTTAGCTGAATAGGAGTGGCCACCCGGTGTGCTCTTCTGCTGCGTGTAGCCCACCTGCCTCAAAGTTCGACGTACTTGCGTTCAGAGATGCTCTTCTGCCTACCTTGGTTGTAACGAGTGGCGATTGTGTTCACTGTTGCCTTTCTAATCAGCTCGAACAGTCTGCCCATTCTCCTCGACCTCTGCATCACAAGGCATTTCTGCCCACAAACGTGCCGCTCACTGGATGGTTTTCTTTTTCGGACCATTCTCTGTAAACCCTAGAGATGGTTGTGCGTGAAATCCCAGTGGATCAGCAGTTTCCTGAAATACTCAGACCAGCCCTTCTGGCACCAACAACCATGCCACGTTTCAAAGCACTCAAATCACCTTTCTTTCCCCATACTGATGAGCTCGGTTTGAACTGCAGGAGATTGTCTTGACCAGTCTACATGCCTAATGCACTGAGTTGCCGCCATGTGATTGGCTGATTAGAAATTTAGTGTTAACGAGCCGTTGGACAGGTGTACCTAATAAAGTGGCCGGTGAGTGTATACATACAAACAAATTTATGATAGAAGTGATTTATTAAAAAGTGGTGTCAGTGTAGTAAGGAGCAACTGCAACACAAAGGTGTTACGTGCGCCACAAATGTGTCTCAGACACTTCCTAAATACATGTGCAAGCAGTTTGCACTGAAATAATGTGCAAAGTCAGACAGAAAACAGGAGCTTTAATAAATCTGGGCCATTGTTTTCATTTTTGAAAATAAAAACAAAATTAAACCCATATAAATTTAGTATCACCATGATTCTACCAAACGAAAGAATAAAAGAGTAATTTGGAGCGCAAAGTGAAAGACGTAAAAACTGAGCCCACAAGAAAGTTAAAAAAATTTGGCCTTTTTTTTCGAACATTTATTAAATGATATTAAATTATTTTATGCGGAATTAATAATCATTAGTTACAGTACTTTATACTATCTTTTACATGCTAAATGTTATATTTTGATTGCTTACATAATAACTTCTCAAATGTATTTATTATGTATTTGTGGCGATTAGTGTGGAGGGGAGGAAATGCCTATCCACACCAATAAGCATTTATCATAGCTGTCCACATTCCATCGGTCTCCTAGCAATCACCGTCAGGCTTTTCACATTTTCTTAGAAGCTTTTCTTTCCTATGGTGTTCTGCTTCCAACACATCACCTTCCAGAACTAACTTCACTTGATGGCTAATACATCCCCCCACCCAAAGATGATCAATGTCACCCTGATCACATATTAAATCTTATGGCTAAAAATTACAGATATATATATATATATATATATAAATATATATATATATATATATATATGTTATCGGCAAGGTAAAATACTGAACACTTTATTTTTATATATGATTTACTAGCCTAGTTTATAAATCTAAACATCAGTGAAGGTATTGTCATAAAATATAGTTGCTATAATTATTAGGGTACTTGCTTGCCATGAAAAACGCATTCAATATAAAACTACCTGATAAAGCTGACATACATTTTATTGGCTAGACATGGATGAACAGTTTATGCGTCCAGAGAGAGTGACGAGTGATTTACAATTTGCAAACACCCTTGAATATCAGGGGCCCCTGAGACAGAAATATGTAGCATTTTTTGCTATGCATTTTAATGTGCATTTGGTTTGCTACTGATAGAATGCTGGATGGCAGAATATCAGCCGCTATTGCTATTGTAAGAAGCTGTTGTTTGATCCATGGGCTGAAAAATATATTTAGAGTACCTAACAAATTCCAGGCATTGCTTGGAGCATCATTATTCATTTACAAGATCTAATATATAATTTCATGGCAAATACTTTACCTAATGATATATTCCTGACTGGTGTCAAAACATGTCAGATCATAGAAGTCTACATAGATTTATACTTTGTGAGACATGTATCTGATAACATTATCATTGTCACCAAAACTATTTATAAAACATTGCATTGAGATTTGAAAGAAGTACAATGCATCCATTAATTTTCTTGTCTGTTAAATTGTTCCGTCTATGGGTTTGTCACATTTAGATATCATAGTGGATTTTTCAAAACTGTTTTTAAAGGACATCTATCATCAGTTTAGTGATGGTAGATGTGTCCTAGTAAGATGTAACAATGTTCCTCAGGACTTCTTTATTATAACTTTGTTTGCTGTAATTGCCGAAATATAGAGTTCTAAAAGTAATGCAACACGTCACCTTTCTATGCGCTCCGGGGGGGGGGGGGGGATGGAGGGGTGGAACTGGGCGGAGCTGGTAGCTTTACGCGGGGAGTGTACACATTAAAATACTAGGCTCCCTGCGGCTCTCAGGGGACAAAGCCTTAGCCACCCCAATTAGCATAACTTTTATAACTCTTTATTTCCGATATCGCAGGAACTTCTTACTAGGACAAACAGACGGTAGATCTCCTTTAAGTATTATTATCCTTGCTATATGGTCACTGCATCATAGAACAATTGTGTACAGTGATAAAAGTGTGTCTATAATTATGTACAGGCGGAGTACAAAATCATGGACGTTGTGGTCACCCAGCTATATTCACCTCTTAGAGCATAGCTGAAAAAAAATTTCTGGCCATTTCTCCACTACACACATTTGTACAAAAACCCTAAATACCCATGGGTACTGTACCCATATATTCAGTGGATAACAGAACAGCGGCTATACCAGAATCTTGTCCATCAGTTAAGGGTAAGTACTCCACCAAAGGTCCATTCATTTTTATATACTTGTACTCACCCCTTCCCAACCTGTGAGAATTTAAGCCAGTAGATCTTGTCATTACTGATGCTTTTTGCACTGGTTGTTTGAACATTTTCTTGTCTAAGTATTTTGACATTTTGTCGGTAATTTGTTACTTTGGGCAAAAGATCTAGTTATTTTTTAAGACTTTTGTGACAATTGTGAATACATTTTCAACTTAAATCTAATGTGATAAAAAAAGACTATAACCTACAAGGATATACAGGGATATAACTTACAGGGAAAATGACATTTGTTGGCTGATACCTGTAAACACTCTGAAGCAGATTTATCAAATGAACCTCAAAGGGAGACAATGCAAAGTTAGACGGACAGTCTTATACTGCGCCAGATTTACCACATTGGAGTATATTTACTAAGGGTCCATTGGACCGCACTTTAGTCAGATATTCCGACATTTCCGGATTTGCGCCGTTGGGACAGGCATTTAGAAGGGTATTTTGGTGTACATGATTGGAGTTTGGCGGTGCCGGCTTTCATGCAACACAAATCAGGGGGCAGGCTGTCGGACGATCCGACTGATTCAGACAAACCGTGGGATTTAACTTTAAAATTGTGTTGCATACAATGCACTTACATACACTGGGAGGAAGATGGTGAACTCCGGCGGACCTGATCGGGGAAGCGACACATGCAGGATATTGGGTGCACAATCTTTCGGGGAAACCTCCGGACCTGGTAAGTAAATGTGCCCCATTGTCTGATGCAGGATGATTAATCTGCAATTGTTGAATATCTAGTTGTATTTATTCACCTGCAATTAGTTGGGGCAAAAAGTTTTTGACACATTGGGGGCACCCGTGACAGCCATCAGATTTGCAGCCGTCTACATGTCATGTGGTACATATACAAACAATATTAAGATATTACAGAGGAATAACATGGTCATATGAACTTCACTCTGCCCAGCAGGAATATTATCAAAACTTTCTTCTTCATGTATTTCTCTGTCAAAAATACTTTTATTTTATATGGTGTATATGGTGTATACATAGATGAAGTAAAGTCCAAGTTATAAAACACTGTCCAGGTAAATTCTTTTTACCCAATGGGATGGATCACATCTCTCTTGGTGGATGATAACTCAATTTTTCATATGAACCATCATGATTTTTTTCTCTTTCTTTTTTACATCTGGTAAATAACTATAACATATATCAATATATCATATATCATATATCAAGGATCCCAGCTGTTGTGGCTTTGGATCCCCAGGTTGGAGGGTGTGAGCGTGATATATGCTCCATCTCTCACTGTGGTTTCTTACCAGCCTCTTTGGGATGTGACTATACTCACTAAATTTCCCACTGGCATGCATTCTTATGCATTTAACCTACCGCTCATTAGGTGATGTGTCACCATAGTGGGCACCTAGCGCTTACTACCTTAAATCACCTTGAATATGTGCATACCACATAGAGGTGTATATTACTATATGTACCTTGTTGCCCTGGTAAAGAGGGTGGTTCCCTTATTTTAGTAGTTAACAACTCCCTCCCCCTTACTTAAGACAATGTGGGTCATTTACTAAGGGCCCGAATTGCGTTTTTCAGGCGGGTTACCCAAATTTGTTTTGCGCCGATTT
Organism: Engystomops pustulosus; assembly: GCA_019512145.1. Taxonomy (NCBI): domain Eukaryota; kingdom Metazoa; phylum Chordata; class Amphibia; order Anura; family Leptodactylidae; genus Engystomops; species Engystomops pustulosus. Next base: position 97,560,530 of record CM033642.1, on the reverse strand, counting down.
TCCCTGAATTGCCCCGGGGTTTTGGCGCACTCGATTGGATTGTGGCGCATCGGCGCAGTCATGCACGCGACGGAAATGGGGGAACATGGCCGTACAAAAACACGACAGATTTGGAAAAATCGTTGCATTTAAAAAAAAAGTGTCACATGACACGCGCTTACCTGCACCCGTCCTGGCTTGGTGAACTTCAGTGCCCTCCAAAGAACTTCAGTGCAGCAGCAACACCTAGTGGACATCGGGGAAACTACCTTAGTGGATCGCCGGAAGACCGGAATCCTCCACACAAAACGCACCACTGGATCGCAAATGGACCGGGTAAGTAAATCTGCCCCAATGTGTATATGCTCATTTGCCCCTTTCAGTTGTTGTCACAGGTCATTTGATGTTCATTTTTTTGCCTCAGTGCACACCACTGAATCGAGGGCTTGGTTGTCCTTTTCCATGGCTTCTCGGCAGCCTCTGGGCACCACTGCACGCATGTAATCACAAACGCTGAGATTACATCAGCTGTGGACATGAGGCTTCCACCATGGGAGTTGTCTCCAGAGCCTTTTGGGTAAGCTTAACCCCTTTTTTACACACTTGTTGTTGCACTTGTACACCTTATGACTACACTTTGTACTGTATAATCGTACAGCAAATAATGATATTGTTATATACATGTATTTGAAATTGATGCACTTTACCTTTGTATGTATTTTTTACATGTTTGTATAATGATGTATTACACAATATGGCACAGGTACTTTAAGACACACCTCTTAATGCTAATCACCTACTATGTTTTGCTATATATATTCAATGTCTGTCACTTGTTCTCTGCTTCATGAAGGTGTTAAACTCCGAAACGTCGCCACTTGTTCAATAAAGTTCCCCTTTTATTTTGAAATTGGAACCACAGACGCTATTGACCATTCTCTCCTGCTGCAGACACTTTGTTCTCTTGGTATCACTGACCTTGCCCTCTCCTGGATCCTCCTCACATCTCTCTCACTGGACATTCAGTGTCTATCACTCTCATACCACCTCTTCCCCTCTCTGTTGGTGTCCCTCAAGGTTCTGACCTGGGACCCCTGCTCTTCATCCTCTAGATATCTAGCCTGGGATAACTAATTAAGTCCCATAGCTTCCAATACCATTCATATGCAGAATTCTATAGTGTCTATGCTTCTTCTTCTCTTCTCATTTTCTAAAGCTTAACATGGACAAAACAGAACTTATAATCTTTCCTCCACTTTACACATCCCTCCCACCCGACCTAACCATCACAACTCATAGCTCCACACTCTCCCCACTCCCTAAAGTCTGCTGCTTCCTACAACCTGCCGCCTCCATCTCAAGAACATATCTCACAGCCGAACCTTCTTCAATCCAGAGTATACAAAATTACTAGCCTATGTCCTTATCCTCTCCTGCTTGTTCTACCAAAACATATTTCTCTGTGGTCTCCTAGATAACTCTCTGACGCCCCAGTAATCCATTCTAAACTGTGCTGCCCAGCTAATCCATCTGTCTCCTCGTTTCTCCTCTGCATCTCCTCTCTGCCAGTCTCTCCACTGGTTACCCTTTGTACAGCAAATCCAATTTCAAATACTAACCATGACCTACAAAGCCATCCACAACATGTCCCCTCCATATATCTCTGAACTCATCAGGCAATACCGCCCCATACATATTCTCCGTTCCTCACAGGACCTTCAGCTTCACTCAGTTACCATCCGCTCTTCTCACAACGGCATCCAGGACTTCTCCTGTGCATCTCCCATACTCTGTAACTCTCTACCAAAATGTGTCAGACTGTCCCCCACTTGCCAAACCTTCAAACATAATCTGAAAAACCACTTACACAGGATCATCTACAATGCACAATGGACGCAAGGACATTTCCAGTGCTTATGTAAGGTACAAGTATGTGGTACAGGAGAAGATTCTTCAAAAATAAAGAAGTATACAGTAACATTATTTGTGTAGCCTACATTTGCAATGCTTTCAATCCTTCATAACATAACATTTATTGGGCAGTCTCATTATTGACATGATTCAACGAATTCATAAATACTTTATGCAATTACATGTTTTGTTTTCTGGCTAATTTGCTATCAGACAAGCTGAATATTCATTTACACTGTCTTAGAATTTATGGTGATAGCAATGCTTTTTAGTTTCCCATATGATAGACATTAATCAGACCCATGCTGTTAGTGTCATAAGTCCTAAAAGCTGAACTAGCCACTTGCTGTCTTCCAACTCTTCCTAAGTATAACAATGTATTTAAGTTTATTTTAATAATTGCAATCACAGCTTATCAACTAGGCCTGACCCAGGTCATCAAGTTAGAATATTTTACTTTACATTAAGAAAAAAGAGCATTTTCTTTTTCTTGATAGTGACCAAATCACTGACCCTTTGCAGATGTTGGGAAAATATTTCCAATGTCATTTCACCATTTACATCTTAGGGCAGCATAACCTTTCTTAGCAGAAGATGCACAATTCAGCTAATTGGATATGTGAATGAATGTTGTAATCTTGAAAAGGGTATGCTCAGCAAGAACAATTATTATGCATATTTAATTATATCATGTAATGTCTAAACTACAACAAAGCATGTTTAACAATATGTCACTGTGAGAGATATATTTCTCTGCAGACGCCAATTTTAGACCAAGCGGATGCCATACTCGTCTTAGCCTGGAGGTCATGCTGACCACTGTCAGCTATATTGTAAAAAATATTATATAATGTGACCGGAGCTCTATATAATCTTCTAGTCCTTCAGTGTTATTCCAAATTCATATATCCTTCCATGGAGTCCCTTGACCTTTTGAACCATTAACGCCTCAGACGAAAATAAGGCACCATAAATTACTGAATTTTTGGAACTGTCTACGCTATGTCCATATAGATTTCTGTCGCATGCAAGCTGGCGCCAAAATCCGATCGCGTACAACACAATCCCCCTCACGATCCCCGAAAAGTTGGAAAATATGACAAATGCAGCTGCGGGACCCTTAGTAAATAAGCCCTTGTGTTGCCCTTGGTGCACAAAGAAGCTAATTTGCATAACAGTTTAACAGGAATTTCTCTAAAACTGATCACAGAGAAAAAGTAAAGGTTTACTTTTAGGCCAATTGCATGCATCCATAGACGGCAAAAGGCATCTGGTGGTGGTACGGTGCCACACGTGTGGCACCATACCGTACCTTGCATGGGGAAAAGATAGAACATGCTCTATCTTTCCCCATTTTTACAGCCGTCCAGCACTGTTTTCTATTGAGAGGGGAGCAGCGCTTATCTCTCCTCCTCTCCAGTGCGCTGCTATGTGCTCGCCCCTGCGTTGGCCAGGTGAGCACACGTTAGTGTGAAAGGAGTCTTAGTCTGGTTTTACTTGTGGGTGAGTGAGCAATCCTTTCACACAATGCTCATGCACCTGAAACAGCAGTAAATGAGTTATGGAATGATCCATGGTAAAGTTAAGAATGAAATCATGGACAGGCTTGGGAAGCTAAGCCTCAGATTCATATGCACATGGTGGTATACAAGCCCCAAACCTATTGGTAAATGGTTCCTTTTGAAGTTGGGTGATCACATTCTATGTGAGATAATAAGACCACCCTCAGTGGATAGACATGGTACAACTGGGCTTGTTGCATGTAGATAGCAGGCGGGGGAGCAGTATACTACATGTGGAGATCAGAATAGTATATAAAACCTAAGAAGTAAGGGCATTTATACACAGATGGTGGTACATGTACATTTATTACTGTATTACACTACAGAACGGCACTGCTAGATTGCCAGCTTGTTCCCAACCATTGGCATACTTCTCAGGTTAAAACTATGTTTGACGCTATACTTTAAATTGAAAGTGTTTTCTCATTTTGATGACCCAAAAACACTATTTATAATTAAAAATATTGGGACCACTATAATCTTAGGAACCAGATTTCTTTTCTATAGATGGGAAAATAATAAAAGGTAGAAGATAAAATGCCCCTACATTCAATACACATGATATAAATGGACCTGGCCTAAATAAAATGATTTGCATACGGTATGTAAAACAATCTTGAGGGATGTTTTCTAGTTTCCAGAAACAAAATAATCAAAAAGATAGCTATTTTTAGAACATGTTTTCTTTGTGTTCAAATGGATAATTTTACAAATATTGTAGTGATTTTATTTTCATTAATCATTTCACAGGCTATGGATAATTTATCTTAGAAGCCGTCAAAAAAATCCCAGAGGGTAAATTACTCTAGAGGTCTCAGTGCCCTTATACTGTATGAAATTGACCCGTTATCTGTTTGCCATTTTTGTGTACTAGACATTGCTTATTTAACAGGAAACCAAATTATTGTGACTCTTGGAAGGTCCTTTGATACTAGTTTTGACATTCTGCCTGAAAAATGACCCTTATTATGGTGCCTATGACAAGCTCTCAGTGTTCTGATTTATAGATGCAGTACAAAAGATCCTTAGTATTAGAGCTCCCCCTACTAAGGACAAAGATATATAATGAAAAATATCTTTTTCGTCAACAAGATGAAACATACATATAGCTAGCAAATTTAACATCTAGTGTAAAGTAAAATTTTACATTTTCATACAATTTTAATTGATTATATTGTTTTTACCTGAACATGTGGATTTTCTACTCCAATCTACAATAAGTGTTTTAAAGAAAACAAACTAAAATGTGAAAAATCTATAAATATAATAATAAAAAAAGTCATTGCACAATACCCCATCACCAAACTTATAGAGTAGTATGTAGGTCTGGTCTTTGTATTGTATTTTGGTAATGCTATACAGCAAAAAAGAAGAGATAAGTACCTAATGTTCATGCTGTACTTTAGTGAAAAACCAGCTCCATAATATTTTATTATCTTAATCAGGTTAAATACGGCACCACTGTATCAACATACATTACCTGGAAATCGCGTGGGTCCCTATTAGCATCACCCAATTAGCATCAGTAAGCCAGCTGTAACAAAGTACCCAGATCCTGCTGCATTTATCTCGAACAGAAAAATAACTGGTTTGGGACGATTTAAATCCATATGCATTAATAATGACTGCAATGTCAAGGAATTGAAAATAGAGAAGGATCTTTCTTCTGTGTTTGTCATGCCCCTCCTCCCAAATGCAGACATGGGTTGCCAGTAGAGATGAGCGAGCACTAAAATGCTCGGGTACTCGTTATTCGAGACAAACTTTTCCCGATGCTCGAGTGCTCGTCTCGAATAACGAACCCCATTGAAGTCAATGGGAGACTCGAGCATTTTTCAAGGGGACCAAGGCTCTGCACAGGGAAGCTTGGCCAAACACCTGGGAACCTCAGAAAAGGATGGAAACACCACGGAAATGGACAGGAAACAGCAGGGGCAGCATGCATGGATGCCTCTGAGGCTGCTTAAACGTACCATTATGCCAAAATTATGGGCAACAGCATGGCCATGACAGAGTGACAGAATGAAGCTAGATAGCATCTAAAACATCCAATAATTGACCCTGACACTATAGGGGACGGCATGCAGAGGCAGCGGCAGCAGGCTAGAGAGTGGCATGGCGACATACCCTAAATGGACTCAGGCTTCAAACCAATGGGTGGCAGAGAGGAACCAAAGGAGGTGAGCAAGAAGCGCTCAAATAATATCGGTACATGATAAAAGTTTGCCAGTATATTTTGTGGATTACACAGCAGGGTGGCGACAAAGTTAACATGGAAGCCATGAAAACAACCCAAAATTCTGCCTGACACAGCTCGTTTTAGGCAGTGAACTAGTAGTAGATTAAAGGTGCTGCAGTTAAAACTATGTTAGTTGGATCTTGGCATGGAGCTGGTGCTCCGCTGCCAGGCGAGCTTTCGCCAATCCAAGCCCGTGTCTCTAGGGGTGTAGTGCAGAGTCTCCTGGCTTGTGATTGGCTCTGTTTCTGGCCGCCAAAAAGCAAAACGGCGGGAGATGCCATTTTCTCGAGCGGGCGAAATACTCGTCCGAGCAACGAGCAGTTTCGAGTACGCTAATGCTCGAACGAGCATCAAGCTCGGACGAGTATGTTCGCTCATCTCTAGTTGCATGCACTTAGTAAACCTTGTCTCTCCTCAGGAATACTTGATGATTTTGAGATTGTTTTTTTTACTTTCACTATGTTAGTTGAAAAAATTGGGAGATATCTTTTGTGTTTAGTTATGAAAAAAATTGAAATTTGTTGAAAATCTGGAAAAAATCTCAATTTTCAAACTTGAAAAAATTCAGCTTTTCTGGCAGATAGTCAGCCTTCCCCCCTTAATAACTAAAATTCAACTAAACTCTTCTTTATGTTTGCATCTTTTTATTTTTAGTAAGAAAGGGTTATGCAGGATATTTTTTTAATTTTCGTGAAAATCGCTAAAATGGATGTTTTGAGAGACCAGATAACTCCTATAACAACCTTTACCGTAAAACTAATGTTATCTTTATTCTATGGTTCACTACAATTACAGTGACAATGTTACTGAAGAAAACTAGCATAGAGAAAATCTTATTTTTTTACCATTACCATCTTTTCAGAGACATAACTTTGAATAAATCATAGAACTAATGATTTATATCATTGATATTGATTTATATAATTGATCTTACAAACTGCTATACAAATGTGTTATGTAACACGATGAGCATGCTTCCGTGTCAGGGCAAGCCCGAGGGAGACATCTCAGTGTCGGAGCTCGGAGCTGCTACTGATTTAATAGAAGCCTCTAAGTAAAGTAGTGCATAGTCCGATCCACATAACAAGCACTTTAGTCATGTAAGGGGCAATGGCGGATCTTCATATAGGCGGTATATACCACGCCCACCCATACCCGGGCCCTATATGAGTATATGAAGATCCTCCATCAGTCTTAAAAAAGAAAAAATTATGCTCACCTTCATTTTCTTTCGGCATCTTCTGCTCTTCCGGCCCGGGCACAGTACTTTGACGACAAGCGTCCGCGAAGACGGAGAAGACAGAGCCACGTGGCCAAAGAGAAGACAGAGCTGCGGCACCGGGGAGAAGAAGCCGGAAGGTGAGTATAGCTTTTTTTACATTTTTTTTTTAAGAGAGCCCGGCTGTGGACATAACAGTAATGATGGAGGGAGCATCCGGGTTGGACATTTCATTAATAGGGGGCATCTAGAGTGGACATTTCATTAAAGGGGGCATCTGGAGTGCACATTTGATTAAAGGGGGACCCTGCCTGTGTACATTTCAGTAAAGGCAGGCTATGCTGTGGACATTTTGGGTTGTACGTGAGTATTTAGAGTATGAGAGGGAGTTCAGCTGCAGGATGGTCAGAGGCCAGGCAGGGCAGGAGGAGCAGCCACATCTCCGACACTGTCTGGAAGATCTGGTCTTGATGGCAGTCGGGGTGGAGGGTTTCATGCAGTTCGGGAATAATCAGGAACAGAATCGGGGTCACAACGTGAAATCAGGCTAAATGCACAGGGCAAGTTACAAAGCTTTCCCAATGTCATGGAAGCACAAAGATCTGGCGGGGCATAAGGGAAGAGGCTGGCTATTTATCAAGTACCAGGTGGCCGGCACCAATTAGCAGTGCGCTGAGAGCCGGCATGCACACGCCCCAGAAGGCAGGGACATATGCGCTGGACCACTGGAGACACAGCAGGAATGTGGAAAGGTATGACAGCCTGGGGTACACTGAGGCTCAGAAAGGGGCATGGGTGCACCCTTCAGCCTTCCCATCTACTTGGACCAGAGGAACCTCTGCAGGAAATCATGGTCCAAGATATTGTCCTCTGGCTTTCAAGACCTCTCTTTAGGCCCGAGCCCCTTCCAGTCAACAAGGAAGAACCACTTTCCCTCTCATCCACATCTCTGACAGTGTCTGGAAGAACTGGTCTTGATGGCAGTTGGCAGTTTCATGCAGTTCAGGAATATTCGGGAACAGAATCGGGGTCACAACGGCAAATCAGTTTAAATGCGCAGGGCAAGTTACAAAGTAACTTCTTTATGTCCAGGGCCTCCTTTACTTCAAAGACATTGGTGGAATCCACCACAGGAGCAGGAGGAGGTACTCCATGAAAACAACCCAAATTTCTGCCTGACACACCTCGTTTGATAAGGGGACGATGTATGGAGGCAGCTATATGGACGACTTGTGGAGGTAGCAATGGAGACAACGTGTGGAGGCTGCTATGGAGACTCGTTTGATAAGGGGAGGATGTATGGAGGCAGCTATATGGACGACTTGTGGAGGTAGCAATGGAGACAACGTGTGGAGGCTGCTATGGAGACAATTTAATTTGGATAGTGCCTGTATGTGGCAGTCCAAAAAAGTTTTCAAACCAGAGGAGCAGGTAGGTGAGCGGGCGAAGTATTCGTCCGAGCAACGAGCAGTTTCGAGTACGCTAATGCTCGAACGAGCATCAAGCTCGGACGAGTATGTTCGCTCATCTCTAGTTGCCACATTAGGCAAAGAGGATCAAATGTTCATCTTATCACTCAATTTTCCCAAAAAAACTATCACTAAATAAAAGGCAATAAGAGAGCAAGTGTGTTCTTAGATAGTTCTGGATAGGAGAGGGTTAAAACATGAACATTAGTTGATATTATCCCTTATCAAAATTTAGAAACATATAAAGTGGATATTTCCATTATCTGTATAGTGCAGCAGCTCCTGTGTGCAGTAAACTCTTTTATATGAATCTGAATGTGTGTTTCTAGGTGTCAGGAAAATGGAGATATTAACTGTTAAAGTGCCATCTAGAGTGATTTTTATATATAAAAATTGCATCCGAAATTCTCACAAAAGGTGTCTTTTAACAAATATTTGATATGATTTGTGCAAGGAAAAGTTCTAAATTTTTCCAGTATACTTTCTGTATGAATTCTTCATGGTCTTCTAGATCTCTGCTTGCTGTTCTGCTATAGAAAGCTTCTATGTTTACTGCTAGTGGATAGAAATCTGTCCATGTGATGTGATGGACAGGCAGGTACACAAGCCGTTATTATCATACGGCTCCTATTACTCTCTGTGATAATAACAGTTTGTGCACCTGCATGTCCGTCACATGGACAGATTTTTATCCACTAAACAAAGAAGCTTTCTATAAAAGGACAGCAAGCAGAGATCGTGAAAACGGTGAGAAATCGATATAGAAAGTATATTGAAAAATTGTATAACTTTTCCTTACACAAACTATATCAAATATATTTGCTGAAAATGGACAAGCCTTTAAGCATGAATATCTCCAGATCCATGGCACCTAGAAAGACAATTTTAGTTTAATGTATATCAGAATAGATATAATGAATGTTGAGAAATCTAAAGAGAATCATGAGCCTAATTCTGTGCACATGCATTGTAATGGGCAGGTTCAGGGAAATGCTGTTGCAGCATCTAACCCAGGAGTCTAATCCAGGAAAAGTAATGTGAACAAAGATGAAAAACAGGTTGAATATGATCACACACTACATCCAGATAGCAGACAAGATTAGTTGAAGGTAATGTTTTTGAAGGTAATGTAGTTGAAGGTAATAGAGTTTTTTAAATTATCTTAAATAGGGCAATGCATTTCCACGTCAATTTGGCTTCGAAACACGTTGACCCCATTTTACCTACTCAATAAAACAATAACTTTACCTTCAACAAATGGACAGAAAAATAGCAAAAATTGGGAAATTTGGACAATTGGACGCAATTTTACAGTGTTCATGGCATTGGATAGTTGCTCTTTTATTTTAATAGATCAGGAATTTTGGGACATGGGATACCTAACATGTTTAAGATTTCTTTTGGTTTATTTTTAAATGTGTTCTAGAGAAAGATTTTAACGTTCACATTTTCTAATACTTATTTATTTTTTACTATTATTTTAGGCCCACTAAGATACTTTTACCCTAGTGGGTCTGATCACTCTTACAATATACTGCATTAGAACTGTATTGCACTATATTGGAAATCTACTACTGGATGTCTCTGTCAGACTCCAGGCTGTCATGCAACTAATCATTGCCCTCTGCTCATGGGGGAACCTACTGATCATCCAAAATGTGCCAGCACTGTGACACGCTGTGGTCAGGTAAGACCGCGTCACTTAACAGGTCACATTGGTGCACCTTTTGGGACAGTTAAAAGCAGATGTCAGCTGCGTAATACAACTAACACTAGCCTTGTACACCAGTCCGTGAGCTCTATCCATACAACCCCTAATTTACCACAACATACTATAAAGTAGTACGTGAAGGGATTAAATAAGCTGGTATCAAAGGTTAGGAGAATACATCATTATAAACTTGTCTCTTTTGCTGTACTATGCTCTTTATTGTTTCATCCAAAATTGCATTCTAATGGGGAATTGAGAGATGATATTGCTCACTGCACTCCCTGTAGCAAGAGAAAAACAGTATTCTTAAAATATGAAACCACTAGTTTACTGTTTGAATTTTAAAATGATGGGAAAATCTCTCATGGGAATTCATACTTGACAGAATGAGTGACTGAGTTTAGAATGGGTTAGTTGTTTCCCTAAAAAATAAAATACACAGAACTTCTGTTGATAGTGTAAAATGTTGATTGGTGTATCCCACTGGTAGTCCATACATTGGAATTTTACCATCTGTGATGTTTAATTGATATAGTTTTTGTTATTTTGTATTTCTCAATAGATATTCTATGCATACATATTTGCACTTATGCCTTAATGTAATCAAGTAAACATCCCATGTAATATTTAGTAGTGAGTCATAATTAATAAAGGTTTGTTTGGATGTCAGAGGACCAGTCTAATAACTTTCTGGACCGAGATTCAGATATCATTAGAGGATTGTCTGCCCACTCTTCAGGCCTTGTTATAAAGTTATTATTCTTCCTTGGATCTTGCTGGCATTTTCTGGACTTTTGTATTTTTTGACCTTTCCTTGTCTTCTGACTATCTGTTTGTCTTGTGATTCTGTGCTGCATTGTCCTCTTGGTTTTGATCCTGATCTGTACAACTATTCTTCTGTGTTTGTTTTGGCCTGTTTTCATCTTTGTGTTTTCAGTTTGGCGCAGGAAAGGAACATCAGGTAGGGGTAGCTGGGGGGGGGGGTCATTTTTAATATTCACAATCTATTTTTTGTCATAGAAGGAACAGAGTAGATTATTTTGTGCCAGCTCTCTAGAGTATATGGCTGTTATTAAAAAAAAATATCACCCTCAGAAATTGTATTAGCTATTTGCTGTACCTCAGATTAGAGGCCAAATAAATGCTTCAATGAGCTTAAGCAGCATCAAGATCATTGCTTCAGAGGAAAGTGTAAATCAAGGCTTCATGCTGAAAGGACTGCAAAACAACTACTACAATAAAAAAATAAGAAGTTTAGGGCAGGCATAAAGGCACTACAAGCAAGTTTTCAAAACATACAGTATATATAAGAGGTTGGTAATAATTAAAATACAAAATTTGTTATAGAAAACTCTAAAACATCACTTAACCTCGCAAAGGAGCAAGTAGCAACACCACTATTGTAAAACCATATCTGGCTTAAGTACAAAAATAATGTAAAGCATCAGTACTTATTGGTAACTAATATATAGGGTATGAAGAATTGGTGGAAGGTGTACCCACCTCATGTGTGTTGCAAGCTACGCAACTCAAAATGAGCCGTAAATCTTACCGTACCAGTATGTGATGCCAGTAACTGATGTAGGACTAGGGAGTGGCCTTTAAGTCCTGTCCTCAAGATGTCCTGCAGAGGGGTGTTGGGCCCTAATGTGCTTAAGATAACATCCACAACTGACCCTTGCACAAAAAAATCACACCACCCTGACACATTTCAACCAGAGGTATCATCAGAGGGAGAATAAACTGAACAAAAGTAGCCCTAAAAACTAACATAACTTCGCTCTCGTGTGAGGCCAAGTGATGTTTTAGAGTTTTCTATAATAAACTTTGTATTTTAAATATCACCAACCACTGATATATACAGGCATAAAGGTAACTGACATCAGACCAGTAGTAGTAGTAGGTTTATGTTAAATGTAGGCATTTAAAAAATACTTTAAGAATGCAATCGTTTAAGTGTTTCTGTGACTTTTTCCCTAAGAACTCAGTAAGTCCAGTGAAGCATGATACAGCTTTTGCCTTTTAAATTTGTGCAGAATCCACAGCATAATAAGTTATTCAAATTGTGGCCTATACTAAAACTTTTGTACATTTTTGATACAAAATTCGACATGCCATTTGTAAATTACTACTTTTCTTATATTTACATGTTACAGTTTTGACCAGTTATATAGAAGTGGGATTGATGGGGGAAATTTATCAGGGCTTTTACACCAGTAAACTGGTGTTGAGGCTCTAAAATAATCACACTGCATTTCAGGGGCGTAACTAGGAGTGGTCGGGCCCCATAGCAGATTTCTGCATGGGGCCCCCCTACCCCTTTTAAAGATATATGCAAATTTGTACAGACATATATATATATATATACACACACATATAAAGTTCTACACTCATAAATTCACTTTTCTGTATTCGCACCCACATACATACATGTATACATTTAAGCACACATTTAAATACTCATATATACATTTATACACTAATATATTGAATATATACAAACTCATACAGTATATACACATTAAATTTGCACACATACTGTATAGTACATACACATATACATATGCATACAGTATAAATAAACACACCATATACACACATACCGTGTTTACATACAGTACATACAGCATTTACACAAAACACACATGTAGCAAACGCATACATTCACCTGCATACAGTATATACAGCATACACACATACATACAGTATATACAGCATACACACATACATACAGTATATGCAGCATACACACACATACAGTATATACAGCATACACAGACACAGTATATACAGCATATACACACATACAGTATATGCAACATATACACACATACAGCATTATACACATGCATATATATATTTACACACACACATATATATATATATACACACACACACACACACATATATGCATATATATACACACACACACACACATATGCATATATATATACACACACACACATATGCATATATATATATATATACACACACACACACATATGCATATATATATATACACACACACACACACATATGTATATATACACACACACACACACATATATATATATACACACACACACACATATGTATATATATACACACACACACACAAACAGCGAGAACAGAGCACACCACATAGAGGAGAGAGAGATATAAGACACATACACACAACACATAGAGCAGATAGAAGAGATGAGAGACCAAACACACACACAGACATACGAGACCCCACACACACAGTAGACATATATGCACACACAACACACAGAGAGACATAGAGACCACGAACCCCACAGGGAAGCCATGATATACCAACGAGCCGACAGAGAGAGAGAGATAAACACCAGAGAGAGTAGAGAGAGGGATGAGAGAGATATATATATATACACATATATATATATATATATATATATATATATATGTACACAGAAACATGTAAATAATAGTACTTGCTTTTTTGATGTCGCGTGGCTGCTGTGCGGGTCTGCAGGCGGGTGTTCTGGGGAGCCATCAGATGGTTGGTAAGTTTGATGGGTAGGTCGGTAAGATCGGTGAGTGGGCGGCTGCGGGTGGACGGTAAGTTCGGTGGGAGGGCGGACGGCAAGTTCAGTGGGTGGGTGAGCGTGCAGAAAGTTCGGTCGACACGCGCAGGAAGTTCTGTGAGCAGGAGGAAAGTTCAGTGGGCGGGCGGGTGGTCGATCGACACGTGGGGGAAGAGCTGTGAGCGGGCAGGAGCAAGAGAAGTTTGGTGGGCGTTTTGTTTTGTGGGCGGGCAGGCTTGGAGTGCCATGGACTGTGTCAGTAACTGGGTGGGTGGTCCGTCGTCAGTGTCGGTCGGCGAATGAGAAGCAATGGGCGGGTCATGCACGTAAGGCTATGAGCTCGGCAGGGACACAGAGGGAGGAGCCCGGGGGCACAGTATCTTTAAATTTCGCCTCGGCCATGCGGCGCCGGGCCCCTAAACCTCACGGGCCCCGTAGCAACCGCTATGGCTGCTACGGCGGTAGTTACGCCACTGCTGCATTTCAAACCTCAGGCATTGTGATTATTATTCCCTTTATGCCTGCTCCACAATAAGGGAGTATAGAGGGGCGTGATCAGTAATGGAGTAGGTCGACGTTCCTGCATACTTGCTGCACCTAACAAAGTTTTACAAGTGAAACTCTGTAGACTCCTGCATATTTCCACACAAGATACGACCTGACAGAGAAATATATATATATATATATATATATATATATATATATATATATATGTATGTCACCTCTCTCCATACACGGTGATCGTTATTGGAGTAGTCGCCACCATCTTGGCTTTGATCGCAGCTCCTCATGACATTATTGGGTAGCAATGATCTGTTGCTATGGCAGGTCATTAATATGAGTTTTGAGTTTTTATTGGTAACTACATACAATGAGTATAAGAACTTATGTGTGAGGTAATATGGATAGGGATATAGAGATAGGGTAGATTTATCAGAAATGTCTGAGGAAAGCAATCAGAGATCAGCTGTAATTTCATAAACAGCTGTGCAAAAATTAAACGAGTCACTGAAAGAGACTGTCAGAAACCATCACTGAAAGAGACGGTCAGGGACGTCACTGATAGAGGTGGTCCGAAAAAGTCACTGAAGGAGATGGTCAAAGACAGTCACTGAAAGAGATGGTCAGAGACAGTCTCTGATGAAGATGGTCAGAGACAGTTACTGAAAGAGAATGTCAGGGACAGTCACTGAAGGAGACGGTCAGAGACACAAAATGGTCAGAAACAGAGAATGTCAGACAGACAGTCAGTGACAGTCAATGTAAGAGACAGTCAGTGACAGTCATTTAAAGAGATGGTAAGAGACAGTCATTGAGGTAGATGGTCAGAGACAGTCACTGAAAGAGATGGTAAGAGACATTCAATTAAGTAGATGGTCAGAGACAGTCATTGAAATAGACTGTCAGAGACAGTCACTCAAAGAGACAGTCAGTAACAGAGACAGTCATAGACAGTCACTGAAGGAGATGATTAGAGACAGTCACTGAAAGAGAAGGTCAGAGGCAGAGACAGTCATAAACAGTCACTGAAAGATAGTCAGAGACTGTAGCTGAAAGAGATGGTCAGAGGAAGTCTCTGAAGGAAACATTCAGAGACAAAGAATGTCAGAGACAGATGATCAGTAACAGTCACTGAAAGAGACAGTCAGTGACAGTAACTTAAAGAGATGGTCAGAAACAGTCACTGAAAGAGAAGGTCAGAGAAAGAGACAGTCATAGACAGTCACTAGAAGAGATGGTCAGAGACAGAGAAGGTCAGAGACAGAGATGGTCGGTGACAGAGAGACACAGAGAGAGTCATATAGAGAGAGAGACTGTCAGAAAGAGAGATAAATTCATATACATATTATTAACCCATTCTGTTTTGTTATAGCTAACAGTAATTTCCTATCCCGGAGAGCAGTAGGATCTACAGCTAGTTGTAGGTAAAGTAGAAAATAGCAGCACTCCAGGATGAAGTATTAAATCAAAAGTCTTCCTTTATTCATCAGAGGTAAGGTACACCATATCTCTGATTAATAAAGGAAGACTTTTGATTTAAGACCCTCTCCTTGCCATCTATGTAGGAAAATATCAGACTTTGTTTGTATACTTTGTTTTGTATTCAACTCTATCTTTATCCTGAGGGGAAAATAAAGTTGGAGCTAGGTCATTCTGGTTGTTCTGCGTGACACAGGGCATTGTGCTGTAATAGCAAAACCATGTTTAGTGCTATCACTGGTGGTCGCAGGGAACGGAGAAGCAATGTGCAACCTTTTGCTGCATGAACACACAGTGCCCATTTTCTTGGACCTACAGTATATGGGTGAATCTACCAAATAGTAATAGAATGTGTTGCATAACTTACCAAAATAGCCTTTAAAGGACATCTACCTTCAGATAACCTGATGGTAGATGCTTATACTCACCTTCCTTGTCCCATCCTGATCACCAATAAACTTCTATAGAATGGCCAGATTTCATATAAAAAAAAAAAGGTTTATAAACTATGCAAATTAGCCTGAGGCGTTGTTCTGAGCTCCAAAGAGTAATTCATGCATTCCCCCAATTGACATGTGCACACTAAGCTAAGAAAGCCAGTGATGTCACTGGCTATCCCTCTGCCATTATAACGATATTGCACATAGCATTATCTCACTATATTCTGCTATGATCGTTCACTGAAGTCACCAGCTCTATTAGCTTATAAGAAGGCTTTTGGTGATTGGGGTGGGACAGGGAGTTGAGTAAGCATCGGTTATCTGATGGTCGATGTCCTTTAAAGGAAACTTGTCAGCAGTTATTGACCTAATAAACCACTACCAGTATGTTATCTTGCAGCTGAACAGCTTCAAGATCATGTTTCTTTTCTGGTCCAGAGTGCTGTTATCATCTAGAAAATCAACTTGGTAGTGAGGTGTAAACTGGTTGTATAAAGTCAAAGAGGCAGAGCATTTAGCAATAAAGTCAAGCTCTACTGATATCAGAATTCCCCCTTCATTGTAATTCATAGACCTGCATCTAGCAACATTACTAACAACATCTCCAGAAGTCCAGTGCATGATGCTAATCACAGGGGAGGAGGTGGGGAGAGCTTAACTACAATGTTAAACTCTCTGCCTACTTTCTGGATGATGGAACAATGATGGGCCATGAAAGATGGCCCATTTCTGATGACAGGTTTCCTTTAAAGAATCAATGTTGCATATATTTCCTCCACCCTCCTATTCATCCAAAATATATGTGCTTTTCCCCAACGCAACCCATTCAGATTTTCAATTGCATAAAGTTCTGCAGACCTTGAATATAAACGGATATTGTATATCTCCACCAAATAAAAAATCATCGCAGTAGCTTCCAGTCAATCAGTTGATAATGTGTGCTGTCTACTTTCACCTTGGTCACAACACAAATTCATTGACCTTAATGTGTCTATTCAGACAACTTTGTTTTTCATGGACTTTGGGTCTGGGGGGAAAAAAACTAACATTTTGGTCCATTCCGAAGACTAATGATTTACACCATTGTCAATAAATCCCTAGGTCGTGGATACAACATATATAAAAAAAACATGAAAAACATATACACATGTCCTTCGATATCAGCAAGAGTGTGTGCTGTCCATGTGGAATATATATAAAACGCTTCTGGATGTGTGAATGAAACAACTTTGATCTCTGCTTGCAGTCTTTAAAATATACTTTGTCATGCACAATACTTCATAGTCTCCATAGATGGCATTACCAACACTTATAATAATGTCTTGAAACTTATGATAAATGGCTTAAATGCCCGCGCTTTTAGACCATGTAGGTCACCATCATTACTGCTTCACGTCCTGATGGAATGATAATTAGCCATCTTGGCATTTTGTCTTGCCTGTCTGTGCTGCCACTCAATGCTTCTCCAAGTGAAAAGGATGCCTGACATTCACCCTTTATTCAGCTTTAAATTGACATCAGCATAGTGTAATTACATCTCATCCTTGATTTCTTGCAAAGCATCTTCCAGCGATCCACTTTCTTCTAGTTATTATGAAAACCAGCTTCAGCTACCAGGGATGAAAAAACATGCACCAAGGATGCTGCATATCCAACAAGTCATATGATCTGTGACGACTCCTGATTTTATCACTGTGTAGTTTGGATTATCAGCGTATATCTGTCTGTAACAGCAAGTAATACAGAAAGCCACTCCTCTTCTAAGCAAAAAAAAAAATAAAAAATGAATTGTCTCCAAGTCCTGCCAGCCAATAGAAGTGGAAGAATCATGGGATTTAAAACAGATTTGCAGAGGCAGTGGCTGTGTGGTTCCGACAGGAGGAACACTCGGTAAATGAACGCTGCTTCTTCATTGCTCATGTGAGCTTGCAGCAAGAATTAGCTTTTGTGAGCCCGACGTATCAGATAAAGTCACTGGTTACCACACCGACGGTGTAGCAGCTGCATAATAAATGACGGTGAGAATCATGTTAGGCATGCTCACCTAACCTAACTTGAATCATGCGTGAGGGGAGCTATTGGAATTCAAATAGACTTTCTTGTTCCCAGCAGTCGGCAGTAATAGAATGCTTTGTGGAAGATGACAGATGCAGGGAAAAGATGCTGTTTTGCACTATCTTGATTTGTTACAGCAGCCAACTTATTGGCATGATGGAGTGACAAGCAAAAAGCAGCTGGCATGGAAGGTAGGATTAGCAAAGTCATCTTATCATTATGAATGTAATAAGAAACTGACTGTGACAAAGACTATGCTAAAATGCTTTGCACGCTCCTAGTAGACTGTGTTTATTCTCTGTCTTAACCCTTTGCCTCTTGCATAGCATTGATCGACCCCTCTGGGGTGCTCGGTGAAAGGGTTAAGTTTAGAAGTGTGTCTTAAAAGTCGCAACAGCTTTCATGTCAACAGATTCACCCAGTGCAGCGACAGCAGCCTCTGCACAAGATAATGCAAGCTATTAGGAGGAATTCTTCAATGATGTACACGCTGTAATCTCCAATAACTCAGTATTATGCTGAGCTCCAGAACAATAACCCCCTGCCTTGTGTTTTTTTCCCACAATATTAAGCTTCATCTGGTGCTTCCCTTTGATTTATTCTGCCCATGTTCAGCCATTATTCAGTTGTTAAGAGCAGTATTACACAGGAAAATAAAACAGTGGCTTCCTGCAGGGTGATCCAGCAACTCTAACATCTGTCTCATCTATTGAACTGTATTCACGTTTTGCCAACTTGATGTCTTCCCAGCTGCTCCACCATTTACTTGCTTGATTAAGGATCCTAATTTCTGTGTGTCCAACTGTATCAAATATAATATCAAGTGACAGCCAATGGAGCACCCAGTAAAGTCACCCCTGTTATATTTACTGACAATGCTGATTGTTGTATTTGCATAAGTTGTTGCCTTAAAATTGTGTGTAAATTGGGTTTTCCGTGGTATCTAACTCTTAAAACGTTTGCAGGACTAGCTGGCGGTTTCAGATGTGGTGTCTTTTCTCTGGTGCTGGATGTGTAACAACAGGTGATCATTTCTAAGGCAACTTATTGAGAGTTTGGTTTTATTATAACCAGTAATTAAAATGTCACTACAACTCTAGACCACTGAGCGGTTAATGACACTGTTTGATGTTCTCTATATGATTTTACGCTACCTTGACTCCCGACAACTTAACACTTATGTAGACTGGTAGTATTCCATTCCCAAATGCTTAGTACTGGCTACAAACCATACTTTCTTTTTATATGTCTAGTCATAATAGGTTTGTCAATACGAGCATGGGAATGAAATACTCTTGATGGAAATTAGAGACCTCTGGGCCAATATATGATTATTTTGTTGATTTTTGGAGCTTTGTTTGCCTGGGCTTGTCTTGTAAATAACCTTTACCATGGCTTAGCTCATTTGCAGTTCATTTATTATTAATCTACATCACTTTCCCTCTCTAACTCAACTGCCTGACTGACCAAACAGCAATCATTTTTTTCAGCTACGGCATATGTACACGTCTTGGCTAACTTTGAATGAGTGATACAATATTGTGACACTTACAGTATTTGTACCATGCTGATTTATTAGCGCTTGGTAACCATGTCAGGATTTCAGCATCTGCTCTTCTCTTTTTTGAAACTACTGACAAAATGTTCTCTCCCCCTCTCTCTCAAAAGCTGCTTAAATAGTATTGATTTCATTCAAGCAAATAACACGTCTCCCTCCTTCTTGTTCTTGCCATGCCCCCACCCTCTTGTTCTTCTTGTACAGCACATCAATGAAATGGTTAAATCCATGCTTAATTGACAGAATGAATCTTTGAACACATACAAAGAGCAGCCATCAGTGATGGCTTTCTGTGTTTATTGTGCATTGATCTTGTATTGTTATTAATTTGCTTTTCTGCACTACTAAACCAATCTCCTCTCCTAATGAAAAACACATAGAATGTCTTATAACAGCTTTCTTGACCCAGAAAATTTCACATTTGTTAGTTTTAAGTGGCTAGATTTGTTCTCATTTTGCAGGTGCATTAAAACCACTAGAGGTTGCTAGTTGTTGTCAATTCTTCAGACCTCTAAACAAACCAATTCTAAAAATAAATTCTCCAGCAAAGCTTTATGGAGTTTCTGCTTTATCATGATGCATGTGGTTTCCATGTAAATGCTCTGCCGATGTGCAACAGCAATGGATATGTATTCAGGTGTCAACAAATGTTTTCCTAAGATAATGTGCAGTAGTTTTCTAAAAGTAAAACTTTAATGATGTTTTTGTATCAATTGCTGTAAGCAATGTTTTCTGTGGGTTTCAGTTACAAAGGTAAAATGAAAAATCCATTGGAAAATGCAAGCGGTGATTGATATAAAATGACTTTACTTTTCATTGTTAACCGGATAGAAATGGGAAAAAGTGACAACAGTGACCCCTTTACTTCCTAAGTGAGCAATGTAACATTCTTGCAAGATTGATATAATTTGTCAACATACATTATAAAAAAGCAACAAAATGTGGAGTTGCATTATGGAAGAATTAAACACACACATCTTTCCAAACATTAAGGGTTTTCCACACCCATAAGACTGTTACTGTCAGTAAGGTTTTTTTAGGCGTCTGATACCTGGACCCCAAATTGATGAGCTGGTGCAGTTGTATATGGATGCTGTTACTAAGGAGGGATGCAAGTGGAGGTCAGTGGCTATATAGGGTTACTGCAGCTTGGTTCGTGTTAAAGTGAAAAGCAGTAGAGCTATAAATACAAAAAAAGTAAAAGAAAAAAAAACAAGGCTGACATAGATTGCACATTTGCTTCTAGCTCTATTATCTATTTAGCCTACTGGCTTTTGGAGGTACTAGAAATAGCTGATCATTAAGGAATTTGGTTACCAGACTATCATGTATATCAGATACTGATGACCCAACTTGAGTATGGGTCATCAGTAGTGATGAGCGAGTATACTCGTCCGAGCTTGATGCTCGGTCGAGTATTAGCATACTCGGACCGGCTCGTTGCTCGGACGAGTATTTGCCCTGCTCGATAACGAGCATTTAATTAAAAAAAAGAAGTGAAGAACAGTAAAAAAATACAATTAAAACATTTAATTTAATCGTTTAATTGAAGAAAACAGTGAAAGAACACAGTGCAGAATAGATTGCAGATGTTCGGGAACATCTGCGATCTGTTCCGGAGACACGTGTGCAGAACGGTGTTCTCCGCAATAGTATTTGAAGTTTGGCAACATCTGCAATCTGTTCTGCACTGTGTTATTTCACTGTGCTCGTTCAGTTTGTAATTTTACTGAAAAATGCTCGGGTCTCCCATTGATTTCAATGGGGCTCGTTACTCGAAACGAGCACTCGAGCATCTGGAAATGTTCGGCTCGAGTAACGAGCACCCGAGCATTTTATTGTGGGGGGAGGGAAATCCCCTTAATACATTATATCAATTCCGTAGAGGAACAATGCCATGTTATGTTACTTATCCATAGTTTTTGTGGCAGTTTTTGAAGACAAAACCAGAAGTGGCCCATAGCATTATGTTGTTTGAACGCTGAAAGTACCAAGTGATGTTGTCCATACAAACAACTCTTGAAATATACTTGAACTCTTGTGCCAATGGAATAACCTTACAATACAAAAGAAGACGGAATGTTTTATAAAGCTCTGTTAATCTATACATCATTGTCAATTATAGATAGTAATGTATAAAGTTTCATTTTTTCATACAACTTGTGTCTATAAAATTGAGATATTCTTATACGCCTTTAATTTTTTTTAATTTTATTAAATTATTATTAAAATTGTATTGACTAAGGTAGAATTGGATCCCTATCCAGTAAAACAGTGACGGCGAACCTTTTGGAGACGGAGTGCCCAAACTACAACCAAAATCCCCTTATTTACCTTGAAGTGCCAACATGGCATTTTATGCAGTAACTTATTGCTCCCTGTTCTTTCACATCTTTCAATTGTATCATCCCCCTGAGGCCACCAATCCAGTTGAAAGAATGAGAGCAAATTCAGACTCTCGTTGTAGCTTCTCTCCCGGGTCTATCTCTGTAGAGGAATAATGGTGGGTCCAGCAGGATGACCTCCAAAGATATTGCAGTTCTGTCAACAACTTCTCCCTTTTCCTGCAGTTTCTAACAGCCAATGAAGTGTTGCTTTAAAATAGCACTGAGAGCAGAATCTCTTAAGTTGCCTTAGACTTGGTGAATTTGGTCCTATTTGGTGAAATCTGTTCTGGGGTGATGGTCTGAGTGCGCACAGAAATGGCTGCCATAGGTTCGCCACCACTGCCCTGGAAATCACATCGAAAAAAGACGGTTAAGATATCTTAATACCATAGTTAACATGAAACCAATGTTCCCTTTTTGCAATAACTCAACATGGCTGTAAAAATAAATTCTGTACTACGTCTTATTAAAACTTCACTTTCCTGACATATATGGATGCTGCTGTTTCTTGTAAGTTTTCTTTCTCATTCTTGCATCAGATTAACAACATCACTGCTGGTTATAGCTTATAAGTGGTAAGGGATAGTGAGGGTGAGCCAGGATCTCATGTTGTGTATGAGAGAGCAGCTACTTTCCTCCATCCCTGTAAATAAGCTCTAGAAAATCCTTCATACTCACACAGAGATATGGTGCCAGCAGAGGGAAAAGATTGGAAAAATGAAGACTTTTATAATGGTAACTGTTGACACTAGATATTTCTGTCCATTTAGGTTAACATTTGTAAAACGTAGGGCAAAGCAAATATTTAACTGAAAGAAAACCTGTTCCATATAACCACATACCAATCAGATTATAGCCTTTGTTTTTATAGCCCATTAGAAATTGTGCAGCCTGGTTGGTTTCTGTAAATGACTTCTCAAGGTTTCATCTACATTAGTAAAAAAAATCATCCAATGGTATTTTATAGTAACATTTATTTTCCAGATGAAGTACAGAATAATTAACTAGTTGGCAAGTTAAGATGAGTATGTTTATTACTGCTACTACTTCTTGACAAGCTTATACCAAATGAAAACATTGATAGTCAATAATTCATAAATAGCCAAACATTTCTGTTGCATTTGTTACTGTTGGTGAAATGCAGTGTAATAGCACAGCAATTCAGATGTACAAGATTTTTCATTCAAATGCAGTGTACTAATGTCTTCCGTTCTGGTTGTTCATACTAAGATGTAAAGTGTACTAAAAGCAGTTTTCCTAATATTTGTGATAGGTAGAGCCTTTGGAATCACAATAACAGTGGCCGGCAAGTCACTGAAGTCAGCAATAAGCACTTTTGGTTACTTATGGGTCCCAGTTCTTGGTAACACTGGGGGTCATAAGCAGCCAGACTCAATTGAAAGGAAACTATATGAGGATAGGACATACATTTTTGCAATTTGAAAACCTCTTTAACTTTACTAATGTACAACAATAATAACTCAAATCCACAAGTATATGACCCATTATTGCAGAGCAACTCTTCATTTTACATTTTTATGCCCCCCCTCTTTGATATTCACTTGCTCTAATACAATAATGACTTTAATTTTAGAATGGCAAGTTGTAATCCATAAAATAATAGCAATACAGGCTCTGTACAACAATTACTATAGGTGGTATACAGGATACTATGTAGAATGATAAACATCAGGCTTCAAAACTTTTTTAAACTGCTTTGATGAATTCTTTTTAATGTGGAAAAACTTTCAAATAAATAACCACATTGTGCCATCTTGCTGGGTTCGTCCGCCAACTGTCCGCAGACTTGAAGCCAATCTGAGCGACCAACTGTTTATTTTCCTGGATTGTATTTAGAACCACAATGCTAATGTTTTCTGCAATGTTCCATGTGTTATATCAATCTTCATGTTAATTGCAGAACTACATGAATAATCATATACAACAATTATACTATGTCTCCGTCCCTTCATAATGCAATGCAAAACAAAATCTATGTAAAACTAATCAAATCAAAGCTGCATAAATTCGTTAATGTGAGTATGAAGATACCAATGAAGTAAGATAATTAACACCTGCACTTAGGCACTTACAAAGGAGGACTTCACGATTGCCTAGGTAGAAGAAATACTATACATGTTTTTATACCTTACTGTATAATCCAGCCTTCTGTACTATAGGTCATGGGTAAAAGAGAAATGGATGGTATCTAATAACAAAGAAAGATGGTAATGTTAGTTCACTGGTGGCAGATCCTTGCTCAAGATAGCAAGGTTGAAGGTTGTGAGGTATTTACGTAATTTATGTCATGAGTAGAAGGGAATTTTGAAACTAGTTTTAGCTCAGACATTACTAGAGGACAACATTACAAAGTTACATAGTAGGGTTGATGGATAGACATATTTCCATAAGATCAGAGTATCTGGTAGATGAGAAAAGATTTGCGTGAAATGAAGGAGTATGGGTAAGTAGTATTGATTATAGGTAATCACTGTCCCTTCTGCTCACTATTTGCAATGCATGTGTATTTACTTACTTTCTAAGGGGTCAGACATATATTAAATTCACGAAAATATTTTGTCTCATCTACATAATCACTCAGGTTCTTCAAGCTATTCAATAAATTTTTGCAACATATGAAACTGTCCAAAATGATTTTTATGCCTCGCTTCGAAAGATCTTCTGTCTGTAATCCAGATCAAACAGTTCCAGGGGACATCACAGAAGCCAGAAGTTGTAAGCTACAGTCCACACAAATTGAATATTTCTAGACAGAGTCACATAAAACTATGTGTATGATCTCGTTTCAAGAGAAGAAGCACATTCTTCCAAATTTAAATCAAGTAAAAAAATAAAATAAAAGGCATGAATTTTTTTGGTGTTTAATTTAGACCTTTTATATATTCCTGTCTAGCGAGGTTTTAGAGACATTCCATATTCAAAATACTTGATACTTTTTCATCATTCTTGCAAAATATTACTCTATGCGCACTTTTTGGTCTCTCCTTGTCTGCCTTTTCTATGCATAATACTTGAGAAATATTTATGTTCCTGACATTTTTACCAGTCTTTAATTCTGAAAGATGTTCCTTGTGAATGGTCTATAGCATGTCACAAAACCCCCATTCTACATGATAGAAAATAAATCTTTATTCATCAGATTAAGCTACCGTTTTCTATTATTCCATGCATTCTGTAGGTGCTTTGGTAGTGAATGTAATTTGGTATAAGTATAAGTAAAGGTTCTGTAGTGTTGTGTAGCACTCTTCACAAAAAGAGCCACAAAAAATGCCCCAGGACCGATTCAGAAAATAAACACTTGTAAAAAGAGATAAAAATAATTTTACACTCTGACCGGAGCTCTGAATATTGTAGTTGTCCTTCCTTTTAAGATTTCTCACTGCTTTCTACTCCAAAAAAGAAGAAGAAAATTTCTTCACTCCATTTGTGTAAGCAAAACGACTTCAAACGGGAATAGACCACCATTCAGAACCTCCTTAGTGATATTTTCCCTCCTCAATATCACCATTAATCATAGCAGACCGCTAGAAGAAAATATTCGCACAATAAACGTAGTACGTTATTAAAAAAGGCAACGCCCCAGAAGAAGCCGAGGTTGGCGAAACCCAGGGTCGGGGAGCATGTGAAGCTGGTGTCCTCTGTAATATCTGAAATGCGCAGTATTAAAGTATTTTTGTGAGTATATTTTAATAAAAGACACCCGTTTTAAAGAACGTACTACGCTATTTGTGCAAATATTTTCTTCTAGCGGTCTGCTATGATTAATGGTGGAAACGAGGAGGGAAAACCACACTAAGGTGGTTCTGAATGGTGGTCTAATCCCGCCGGAAGTCGCTTTGGTTACACAAATGGAGTACAGAAATTTTCTTCTTCTTTTTGGAGTAAAAAGCAGTGAGAAATCTTAAAAGGAGGAACAACTACAATAATCGGAGCTCCAGTCAGAGTGTAAAATTATTTATATCTCTTTTTATAAGTATAAGTACTCTACATTCACTCCACTGTGTAATGTTATAGGCTAGCCTTTTCCATGCATGAAGCACAGTGCCTTGGGTGCTTCTGTCTGTATTTTACTTTATTGCTACTATGAGCTAAATTGTCTAATAGAAATAACTTGAAAAACCATAGAAAAAACATAGAACATAGTTGTATTCTTTGCAACTAGTTAGTCTAGACTAGATTTAAAGAAGATTGCCATAAGAATTCCTATGCCACCTATACAGTATGTCAGATTTAATTTAATCTACAACTTTCTTTGTCTAACATTTGTTATCTTGAGGCTAAAACATGGTAAAGTTGAACACAATTATATATTTTCAATTTTCTCTGGGGTAGACCCACCATGTGCCCCTAGCTCTCTGCACTGACCTGCTCCACCCCTCCACCCCTTTGCTTTGAGTGACTACTGGCACTAATAGCTTACACAAAGGTATGATTAACTCCTTGGTGACATGCATTGTAAGAGCGGTGTTGTTAAGTCTGTTAAGTCTTCTCACCAGCTCAGCACTCTCCATGCCAGGCTTATATCTGCTGTATTGCATTGTTCAGCAGACACTCACATTAACTTTTTAAAGTGCTATGGTCAAACTCTTGCAGAAGTTCACATGACTGTCATTCCATAATCCCTATCACTGTAGAATTGTGGAATAAAGCATGACCCTCTTTCTTTAAAAGCATATAGCAATAAAAAGACTGCTGGGGAGGGGGTTATCAAGGCTTGGTGTGGGCCTAATTGGACAGGGGAGTTTGAAAATTATCTGAAGCCTGCAACAGTTCCTGATGCAGGTTATAGAAACTATTCTGTTCCGGGCTCCAACTCTTAATAAATCCCCTTCATGCAGCCTAAACTGAATCATTTATCAAGTTTAGAGTTATAAAATTAAGTTAAGAGTTCTATAGCGGGACCCTATTATTTCTGTATGTATTCATTAGACACATATTGATAGAATGAAGTTTTATTATCGGACACTGAAAACAAGCAGACTTCCCAAATAATCAAAAGTACCACACTTGGGTCATGTAGTATAGATTGGAATCTATTTATTAATTCCATAAAAGTAATAAAAATTATGAATAAAAGATACAAAAAATATCTATAAAATAGTCCTATATGAGGTGTTTCTCAAATTCAGGACAAGCAAATGATCATACATGGATATGACATCAATCTTAAATACTCTGATACGTGTGACAGATAACTTACATGTTAGATGACATGTTATTGAACTGAATAGCAGTAGTCCTGGGTTGAGCATGTACTACAGAATTCATGAATTATAAATTTCATTCTCTGAAGTGAACTGAAAAATGCACTGAAAATAGCAGTGGACAAGTTTCTTATTCAGATAATAACTTTGCAAATGAATATGTGGTACAAGTGTAGTTCATGCCCAAGCAGTAGAATTACTTTCATAATAATGGATTGCTGCATATGTAGAGCAGCTCTAATGCAGAATTCTGTGAGATATATATGCACAGCGACCTTGAAATATACATTAGCATACAACTAGAAGGACTGTTGATGCTTTAGCAGTATTTTAAGATTCTAAGCAAAGAAGATAATTAATGGTTTGTCTTGTTGAATGATGCTTGTATTATTGTAAACTCAAGGAGATCTTTTCAAATGTAAAGAAAAGGAAGGTTGGGTTAACTCGGTGAAATTCTAATACGATGACACTTAACTTGAATGAGATTCCCTGAATTCTGTTAAGATCTCAGTTTTGTGTGACCTTGGAGAAATCAGTTTATCTTTCTAAGTGAATTCAGAACACAGGCTATTGTATCTGAAATGCAAAATCTATCCCAATCTTGCAATATCAATCTGTTACTTAAAGGAATACTCTTTTCTAGTTGCATAAGGGCAGACGATAATTTTTGAAGGTCTCACAAAGACTCTTAAGATACACTACATATAATTTTTGTACTTTTGTACACTTAAGAATATATATTTTCATCAAATATCAAATAATGGGAAATTCATTAAAAGTTATTTCAAATACATATAGTAACACAGGGGTCAGCCTGAAGCAACTGATGCGGCACATGGTATTGCATGGCATAATATAAAAACACTTCTGTGAAGATAGCAGTTGAAAGCGAACAATGGCAGATGGCAAATAGTGGAAGGCGTATATTAAAACAGAAAATTGTTTGGCGAATATATTCTTAACATGTGAAGAGATAGTGGGGTTTATTTACTAAGGGTCTGCGGTCGCACTTTCATTGGATTTTCCGACATTTCCAAGTTTTGCATAGCTGTGACAGGTTTTTAACAGAGAATTGTGTTACACGCGATCGGATTGTGGTGCAGCTGCGCTGGCTTCCATGCGACAGAAATTGGGAGGCGGGCCACCAGATGATCCGACTGATTCAGACTGAGCGCAGGATTTAACTTTCAAATCATGCCGCAAGATGAAGCATTTACATGCACCATGAAGAAGAAGGTGAACTCTGTCAGGCCTGAGCGGGGAAGCGACACATGCAGGATATCGGGTGCGCTATCTTAGTGGATTGCAGTAGAGTGCATTATCATCGGACAATGCACTTTCGGTGAACACCTCTGGACAGTAATACAGTGTAGGATGATGTTGCAGTAAAAAAGAGGGATAGTGGCGCTCTTCACTTCTGAATTGCCAGTGGTTTAAATTGAGGCGGGACTCAGTCCAGTGGTTTAAAGGAGTGTTTATTGGTAAAAAGGCTATGTGTTTTAATGCCAGTGTAGCATTCTTCAGGCTTTTTCTAGAAAGACCTACAGCGAGTAAAGTCCCTCTACAATTACAGAAAGGCAGCCAGCAAGCATAAATTAGTGTTCATACCAGTAATGTCAGAGAGAAACAAAATAACACAATGGGGCAGATTTATCAAGCTGTCTGAAAGTCATAATATTTCCAGTTGCCCATGGCAACCAATCACAGCTCCCCTTGAAAATATTCATGAGCACTGCTAAAATGAAAGCTGAGCTGTGATTGGTTGCCATGGGAAACTAGAAATATTATGACTTTCAGACAGCTTGATAAATCTGCCCCAATAAGTGCATTCTCAGTCGTACTTAATAGACAGAGGAAGGGGGACATATATCTCATTATTATTAATAATAATTCCTTTATTTATATAGTGCACACTGATTATGCAGCACTGCACAGAGCTTGCCAAATTGATCCCCTTTAGCAAAAAAAAAAAAAAAAATTAAAATAAAGCCCAAAGTTGCACCTACCAGGACAGGAAAAGCTAAACATGTATCACAAGAAAAAAAGACATGAAGATACATAAATAAATATATAAAATTCTGTTACCTAAAAGGGGTTGCGTCTGCTTTGCCACAGTTAGCGGTAGTGGAGATATGCATTGTTAGAAAATTGAAATACAAAATAGAAAAAATGTAGGAATGACATCTACATTTCTATATTAACTAAAACTGACAGATGATGGCATTTCACTTGCTCTACATGACCATGTAACCTGGTTCACATCATTACTGTAGCAGTTTACTGTAGCAAGTCTACAAGCTGTAATGTGCTCAAGAGGCCTGATCCTTTCTTCCGTCAAAGGTTCAAGGTTTTAAGACATACAATAGACTGGTGCCATGAATACAAAATTCTAAAGTAACACTACATTTTGTTAACTGTTTCCATTTATATAGAGTGTGTAATAAAACACTTTCAGAAATAAACCCATTCAATTGGCCGAAAGCAGGCTTACGGTATAAACTGTATAAAACTGCTATAAACTCAACGTCAATCTGTGATGAATGGTGGAAATTTGCTATTGTACTATCTGAAGACTAATTTAGGCTTCAACAATATTTCTAGTCAAATACACATACAAACATTCAGAATGTGTCAATCTTTCTTCCATTGCTTAGTGTTAACCTAGCCTGGCATTATGCTGTCTTCAATTACGCTTACAATCTATAATACAAATGGAAATAACTTGTCTTGTCAAGTATGGCAATACATGAGGAAAAGATATGCCTATATAACTATAAGCCTGTACAGGTCTGTTTAAGATGAATTTTTCCTACCAGCTGTGATAAGATGCCTGTCTCATTTTTGAAAAATGATATTTGCACACTTGGCAGTTTCCTTAATGAAAAGTATGGACTGTTATCAGAATTTATCCTTTCAAGAGGACATTGATTTTCACTTGTGTTATGGAAGATTGTCAGATGCTCTTTAATTTACACCATATCTCGGCCCTTTACTCAGATAGTATTGCACCTTATGGTGTTTTTTTGCTTATCTGATCATTGTTGGATATTTATAGAAACATTTTTTGCTACTCATAAAAATGTAATCAACATAATTAGAGTAATTTTAGTTGCTTTTCACTAATATAGTAAATTTTCAATAAAGTCAACATTGACTTTATTGTCTTATAACACAGTAACATTAGGAAATGTAAGGTGATCTCTAGGAATTAGCAAATTGGTTTAATGCTGCACTTAATATGGGGTAATGAATTTCCTAATACACTGTGCATTTTGTAACAATTTATTCTTCTAGCATTTGCCTTTAATTGTCCTATTTAATTATGCGTTTTTATTGCATAACACTGGGTCGACTGGTTTGACTTGACATAAACCATGTACCATGCAGTTGGTTCTCTACTGCTTAAAGGACCTGCTTCATGGTGCTGATGACAAATGCAATTTTGACCAATCAATACCAAGTAGCTCAGAAGCATGACACTATAGTCCTACCTCAGGTCACTCAGTACATGGACTGAAGTAGATACTTTGAAAGTACCATGCACCAGGTACATCCCGATACTCTATTTACAGGGGAAAAAGTGTCACAACTCACAAGTGCTTATAGAAAGCTCCTCAATAACCTTACAAGTAAATAGCACTTGATAGAACACTATAAGCTTTCCAGATATACCTTTCCTGTTTTGCTTTCATCTGTCTTTGCAAAAAAATATTTATGTAAATGAGCACTTCAATGCATCCAGTATGAGGTATGTCTACTAAGACTGAGATGCCCAATGAAATCTCCAATAGATAAAAGCTGTGGCAAGTGGACATATTGTTGACAAGCAAAAATAAGTTTGAAAAGAAAGTTCCTTACATAATGTTGTTTTTACTTGTGATGTGGTTTTAAGAGCTGCTAGGCCTTCTACACACCATGCAGTTTTCCTCGGTGTCACTGATGGCTCCCAAAAAACAAGCAATCAGCAATGACTTTATTAGCATTGAATCTTTTAATGTTATTATAATTGATCACTATTGATATATTCCTGGAAAACCTATTTAAGTTTGTAGAGTTTCACTTACAGTACAGTGCAATTCTCATAAATTCCTATATAATAAGTATATTATGCTGAATAAGGAGCTTGTGGTCTAGATGATAATGCCAGGAAAAAGCAGATGATTACAAAAATGTTACTGCTAAAATAAAGAGTGCTGGTAAACCAGACTAATGGAGGGTGGTCAGTGATTTATCACTGATTGATAAATATAAACTTATACTCTAGAGCTTGAGAACAGGACTTGGGATCGCACCCGGGCCCAAGAGGTTTAGGGGGCCCTTATGGTGTCACTTTCCCATTACTATAAACCATACATTATAGTCAGGGGCCTTGCACAGACTTTGCACTGGGGCCCATCAGCTTCTAGTTACGCCACTGACCAGACCTTTTATGTGGATTGAGCAAGTAGGACATAATCCTTTGAAGAGTCAATAGTCAATCATTGTTGTGTTAGAAGGAACTAATTGTAAGTCTAAGTACAGTTTTTAATGGTTGGCAGCACATTCCCCTGCTTTCATGATGATGATTGCATGATTGTATTGTATCATGTGATCAATCTAGAAAGCAACCATTTGATCATGTTATTCTTAACTCTTCTCCACTAGATCACCACAAAGAGTGATCTTATGATAATTGACCCAAGTGGGTATTCTGTTTTGTCTGTTGTGTTGTATAGTCCTGTTTAGCATTCTAGCATTTAAAAGTCTATGCTGTGTATAGTAGTTGCTCCTTGAGACTTGCGCCTGCTGACTCCTACCAGGCTGGCTACAGACTATGTGGCGATTGGTGGAGGGACCACAGAAAGTAAGTGTGGTGTGTCTGTTATGCACAGTTCTATGGAAGACTCCTACTTTGCTGCTTAGTACGATTTGTAATAACTTAATTCAAAACAGAAAACATCACATCACTTGTTTTCCCTGTGCTATTTAAAAGATTGTTTCTTTCTTTTCCTGTAGTGAGCTTTTGAAAGCCTATTCAAGTCTACACAACTGATAGATTAGGGCAGGAGGCTAACATTTCACTGTTTACAAAACTACCGTATATTCTTGAGTATAAGCCGTCCCAAGTATAAGCTGAGGCCTCTAATTTTACCACAAAAACCTAGTAAAACCTATATTTTTTTTACTTGAGTACTCGAGTTCAGCACATTTTTTTGTGCTTATACTCGAGTATATATGGTATATCACATGATGATTCAGCTTTTTAAGGAAATCAGACTATGTAGTCATACTTAAAAATGCTGAAATAAATGATGGCATAGAACTAAGAAATGTATTTCTTTAATAAAGCATATTACAAAATTATGATCTGCACTCTTGCACTATTCAATCAGGTTTAAAGGGTTTTTTACTGTTTAAGTGTCTGAATCAAGCTTCCCCTGACTTGTTTAATGGGATATTCTCCTATGGTCTTTATCATTCTGGAAAACCCTTTGATCATTTGCTTTAGTCTACTAAATAGGTCTTTTACAGAAACTGTTTTATGTCAGCATTCAGCAAATAAGTCTTCAATTATTTACTGGAAATATGTAGACTAATGGTGATAGCAACAGTGAATTGTTAAATGAACACATACTATACACATAGATGTCTACATGAATATGCTATGTGTAACTAGTAGTGCTGAGCAGAGCATAACCGCAACGTTCGTCTCAACTTCTCATCGGTTAATGTCCGTGTTCGGTGCTGGCATTGTTGCTGTTGTTAAAGGGGTTTGCCCATGAAAGAAAATTCTCAAATTTCAGTCGCCTAGAGATGTTTACACAATAAAAATAATTTTTAACCCTTACTTTATAATTTTACTCTGTTTTATTGCTGCTTTAGCTCCTATTACTCAGTGATGGTCAGTGTAAGATTCCAGAGTGTGGTCTCTCTTAGCAGGCACATTATGATCCCTTTAGTGCTGTGAGATGCAGTGTGCTGACAACGTGCTTAGATTATCAGGGTACAGAATTATATACACTTTCATTTACCTTGTTACATTATACTTGTATCTGACACATAGAAAAAGAGATGAGACCAATCAGAGATGAGATGATGAGATCCATGAGATGCATATTACACACAATGACACATCTATGCTGTGCCAGAACACACTACCAGATCTGATGTTCCTTCCTCCCGCTCCACGGATAAAGAACTTATCTGCCTGTAGCTTGTAGCTCTCCTCACAATGTGCTGTATTGTTTGCCGGCAGGAAGTGAGTGTGTGTGAGCTTGTCCTGGATATGACAGTAAATCTTCTGAATATGGTCAAATTCTGCTAATGAATAGCTTCTGCCTCCAGCACCTCCCCCCTTTCATTACAAAACGAGTTCAGACACAGGCACTTCCTGCCAGCCAGCAAGAGTGTGCAGAGACTTAATATACAAGCTACAATTAGTTTACAAAAATCAATGTAAATGCGATGTTAATGCATGCGTTAACACCACATTAAAGCAGGTTTTTACTATGTGATAACGTGTGTTTTGTTTACACACAGGCTAACAAAACAAACATGATATTAACATATGTAATGTAATCACCTCTCCACAGCTGTTGTAATGTATTTAAAAAAGCAATGAAAACCCAACATGTGACCACACCCTTAATACCACGTGTGACCGAAGCCTCATAATAATAATAATTCCTTTATTTAAATAGCGCCTCATATGTTGTCATCTCCCTGGGGTGTGACTAGAGTGCTTAAAAATGCAGAACGTGACCTCAAATCCAAAATTTACAGTTGTGTCCACTCCCCCTTACATGGCTTGTCTCCATGTGAATTTGAGACATTTGCAACAAAAAGTTTCAGAAAGAAGCCAAAATTTGTGCCTGCCAGGACAGGAAAAACTAAACATGCATCACAAGAAAAAAATACATCATCATACATAAGGCGCAAAAAAGACCTTTCAAATGTCTCAACTATACACCAAAAGAAAAAAAAAACTATGAAACACATCCACCACATGCATCTCATTTTCTCTCATCTCTGATCTGTCTTATGTCTCTTTTTCTATGTATCAGATGCTAGTAGAATGTTCAGAAGCTAAATAAAAGTATAGATAAACCCTGTAGCTTGATAATCTAAGCACATTGGCAGCGCACAGCATCTCACAGCACAGAGGGATCAATAAGTGTAGAAAGTCCCCGTCCATACTCTGGAATCTTACACTGATCATCACTGAATGATTAGTGTTAAAGCATTGTAAAATTATGACATTGCAAAGTAAGGGGCTTGGGGCCTTGGGGGCTGTAAGCAGTGGGGACTCTGAGCAGTGAGCAGACTCTGGCTGTGTGAAGAGATATCAACAGTGTCAGTGAGGAGGGGGAAACGGATAGCCTCAGTACATACTGTAGCTCCCCGCCTCCATGACTGTGTAATGCAGCTCCCCGCCTCCATGACTGTATACTGCAGCTCCCCGCCTCCATGACTGTACACTGCAGCTCCCCGCCTCCATGACTGTACACTGCAGTTCCCCGCCTCTATGACTGTATACTGCAGCTCCCTACCTACATGACTGTATATGGCAGCTCCCAGTCTCCATGACTGGAACTGAGGCATCAGTAAAAGTATTTTTTAGAAGAATGCAGGCTCTAATCCTATGGATAGAGCCATCAGTGTAACATGTATAAAAACATCTAACAGGTACTGTGGTTTGTGGATGGGTTCTCTCATGTTCTATTTAAACATATAGCACTGTTTGCAGGCAGCAAGTTATAGAGCAGTAGGGAATTAAAGCATTGTCAAGTAGGTTTGTGAAAAACTATTTAGCATAGCTTATAATTTATTTGGTTATATTGCTGATCTATTTATCTACAGTAATAACCATTGAGTAATGTGGGATATATTATCAACAATCAACAAGTGCACAAGTATGACCATACTTTTTATGTCGTTCTGTTTCAAGTCATGCCACTTTTTTCATACTAGATATACAAATGTCAAAAAAACCTCTCTAAAACCTATGATAAATATATTTTTTAATACAAATAAAGACAATTTAGATTGATAAATATGACCCACTGCTTTGCTTCTTTCAACAAAACAGTCTTGGTAACTCTATATAGAATATTTTAAGAGTCTTTAAAGGTCCTGGACTTGTATGGAAAGCATATCCCACAGATTTGTATAATTTGACAGAATATATGAATGATAGTTTTTACATGTGCCATATTTCGCTTTATTCACTATATAGCTCCTGTCGATGGAATGACAGCTGCCTTGGAGATCACTGATGTATTCTACAGTCAGGATTACTATTCAAATGCCTGAGACACCTGCAATCAGCAAGTTCTATTTTTGGCAAATTCAGTGTTTGAGAGGGCACTGAGGATGCATTTGAAGGATCGCTATAATAACAGGCATTCCACGTAGCAGGTGTTCCACATAACAGGCACACCGACTGGGTTTGCCATATTTTACTAGAAATTTCTAGCTTGCAGAAATAATTCATTTTGCAAAGGATCCAGATTAGCCAGTAATAGCAGCGTTGCTTTAGAGCCTTTCCATAATGACAGCTCCCTTGGTTGCTGTGATCTCACTATAACATGACAATTAGGGTTGTAATGCAGCAGGAATAAAATAAATTATTCATATATTCCAGATATCTTACAGAACCTTCAATATTAGATGGCTTTGGGTAATTATATCTAGTAAAATAAAAATAAAAAACAACAACACTGCAATGTATTATGCTGTTCAGAAATATTTAATTTAATGTAAATAAATTTAAATATATAGGTATATTTACATGGATAGGGTAGACGATAGATGATAGAGTGCAATACAATTTATTAATTCCATTGGTATACAGTTAAACTGCTACATTTATTCTTTTGGGATGATTTAGGCTTAAAACAAGATTACAGAAAAACTGTTTCTTTAAGGAAAGGACAGTTTATAACTAATGCATATGCATGCGTTCTGTACAACAGGTCAGAACTAAATTTCAGTCATGAGACAAACAGATTTTATGCAAAAATTGTACATTGCATCAAGAATACAGTATCCAATCAGAAATCAACCCCACTGGGAGGGATTTATTAACACACTTGTACCACAATTCTGGTGGTTTTGCGGTAAAAACACTGTTTAA
The DNA here is from genome assembly GCA_019512145.1 of Engystomops pustulosus. Classification (NCBI taxonomy): domain Eukaryota; kingdom Metazoa; phylum Chordata; class Amphibia; order Anura; family Leptodactylidae; genus Engystomops; species Engystomops pustulosus. Next base: position 97,524,132 of record CM033642.1, on the reverse strand, counting down.
AATGCCTTGCGCCACAGTTATCAAGGCTTTTAGACCATTTTTTGGCAGTTTTTCGACTTGTCCGAATAAGGGGTGTGACCTTCGAGAAAATGGGCATGGCCTCACGATTAAGGAGCAGGGCTTGCAGGAAATCATCCGTGTGCCCAAAATTCAGTTTAGATCAACTAAAAGTAGGTCTAAAGTAGGAACCATCAATCTTATCCTGTACCAGGATTCATCAGAACAGTGATAAATCTGGCACAGCAAAAGAATTGTGTTTTCCAGCTAGAAATTGGCAGAACCTTAGACACATTGTTAAATCCCCCCCCAATATGTCAATAAAGCATTAAGACCCAATAAAAGGAAGGGACGTAAAGAGGGTGTTGTCAAAAATAAGGTAAGTGACCAGCCCACATCAGCAGATGTGACACCCCACATCAGCAGATGTGGGGCGCCAGTTAGTCCTGGCTTTAATTCTTCAATTTAAACAGAAACTGGGTTTTTCCAGGACATGGTCAGTTACTCTGAGCTCTTTTGGGGTCAAAAGCAAATCATTAGAGATGCTAATCAGGCATTTCAGTTTTTGCTACTTGAGTGAAACCACCAGAAAAAAGCAGATATGAGACATCAGATGGTTCATTCTGATGTGTCATACATAGAACTATCCCATATCAGCTTACTGATTTGGTGCTGATTCTTTCTTTTTTGTAGATAGATAGATAGATAGATAGATAGATAGATAGATAGATACATACATACATACATACATACATACATACATACATAGTGGATTAAGATAGATAGATAGATAGATAGATAGATAGATAGATAGATAGATAGATAGTTGGATTTATTCCATGTAAGAGGACCATTTCAGCTCCAACAGTGAGCCTTTCTCAAGCTGAATATTAATGTTGTATATATATATATATTATATAGATAATATATATATATATATATAGATATATATATATATTAATATATATATATATACTTATATATATATATATATATATATATACATATTCCAAAATGGAGCAGCTCATGTGATCAAGATTGACCAATGCAGACAAAGTCCAAAGTGCAAATAGATACAATAAATGTAAGATGTTACCAAATAGTCAAATTGAATTGATACATTCAAATACATCATTATACATAAAGTGCAAGTGCATGTGCTCATAATATGTAACATACAGTGTGACCACCTAACAGTATGTGTAAACATCAACATGATTGGTGTGCAAAAATACATATATATTAAAACAATCCATAGCTAGCAAGCCCTGAACATAGTCCACATAATCTCACCATCTTGTTTAAATAAATAGATCTGTGTTCACCATAACGCTATGTTGACATGCATGGTGGAACGCAAACTGGAAGTGATCTGATGGTGGTTTTCATAGGCATGCACCCATTTCTTATAATTTTTTGTCTGCTTTTGGATAGTGCTGTTTACATTTTTCTTTTTGTAGATAGATAGAATAATTCCTATTGAAAGTATTGAAACACTTATGAATTATTGATAGAGTAATAAGTAGGAAATAATATTTTTGTGAGATTCTAAACTAGTAATTTGATAGAGAGATCAGCAACCAGAGCCTGGCAATTATATTTCTGTATGAGCTCTCCTGCAGCAATATAAAATGAATAATCTCAGGTCTGCTATGAATCTCGAAAAATGACAAGTTTCACAGGGCACTTATATTCGGGACATCATATGGATTACCAAAATATTAATGTCTGTAAATCGTTGAAAATACCTGGATGGTTGCAACTAGGTGACGTGTGATAGATGGCTTTATTCTCTAGGACCGCCACAGCTGTTGATCCTGTGCACTGAACTTATTTTTGCCCTATGGTTGTATTAGTACCTTCAAGATGACCTTGAAATTAGGTTCATTGCCGGAATTTTTTGTTGAAATTTTGAAATTAATGAAGACATTAGCAATGGAAAGACATATGTAATAAAATAGTGTGCATGACCACAAATGCACCCTAGAACTTCATTTGTTGCTGTAGTCAGTTTTCTGCAGCTGTCTCATTTTAGTGAATAAAGCAGCAGGACACATCCATGACTACTTCATTCAGATCTCATAAACCTGTGGATGATACCTTTTTATCCTCTAAATCTTTTGTCATATTTTTCTTCAAGCATAAGATGATTTGGAGGATGAGTACTAGACATTTCTGCTGTAACCAAGACTTGGTTATGCATCAAAACTGGCATTGCTACAATGTCTGGTCCATAGTTCCTCTAATTTTTAGACTGGTCATTTACAGTGAAAACATTGGGTAAGAATAATTTACAAATACATTTAGATTTAGTGTTTTTATCACACATTTTTAGGCCGTATCTATACCTTATTTCATTTACGTTATTTTATGTGGAAGAATACTATATATTCTAAGTTCTTGGAAGCAGTGTTTTCTTTGAAAAAAGTATAAGATGAAAATATTTTACTATTTCATAGTGTAATACAGTGCATCAACTTTCAGACAGTCATCAAGTATAGCCCTGGATAAAGGGACCTCAACTGGGCAGTTTTCGTAAAGAACCAATATGAATTATATTTGGTGGAATAGGAGATAAAGGGTTAGTATTCCCATTGAGTTGGTCTTTACGATAGGTTTGAACTACAGCTGAAATACAAAGAATCAAGATTATTTTAATACATTTTTATTAATAAAGTATTTGCTGAATATTCCAATATAATTGATTAACTTTGCAATGATCTCGGTTGCATGTTACATGCAGATCATATATTTTTTATTATCATAGTTTTGCATTGCTTTATTAGAGGAGTGTGAATAGAACTCTGTCCAGAGAGCAGTCATGCCTCACTTTATCACACATATTTGCAGATTTACTGCAAAGATCACTGTCCACAAGATCTTGCCATTGTGCATGATGACTAATTTCAGGACATGATGCAAAGATAATCAAATCATATTCTCTATGAGCAGTCTAAAGATAGATGGATTTTCACTGAATAAAAAGTATATGTAAAAGTTATTACTTACAACTCACTGCTCCCTGCTCCATGTGTAGTATTGCCCTTCCCTGGCTACAGAACGCTGAACTTCATAGGTGTCTTTTTATATCACTCTAGGGGAGGGCATTTAGCCAATTACAGAATGAAGTGAAGACTTACTTCAGCAAGTGACCTCCTGAGTGACCTCTCCTAGTGTTTCCTGTGATATAGAGAGATATCCATGAAGTAGAGTAATAATATTGTGTTGCCTTACATCCCTTCCCTTCCATTGTCTTCCTTGATTTAAATTGATGAACGTACACTATGGGGCAGATTTATCAAGCTGTCTGAAAGTCAGAATATTTCTAGTTGCCATGGCAACCAATCACAGCTCAGCTTTCATTCTACCAGTGCTCATGAATATTTTAAAGGGGAGCTGTGATTGGTTGCCATGAACAACTGGAAATATTCTGACTTTCAGACAGCTTGATAAATCTGCCCCTATGTGTCATTTTTCAACCACATTTACCTAAGTACTGTTTTATTATGCTATTAGTGAGCCTGTTAATTTTTACGTTTTTTTTAATATAAAAATCCCTTTGCAATAAGAATAATTCATAAAAAGTTGTATGGGCATATACACAAAAACAAGAGTTTAGAAAAGAACCCAATTAGTATTCTTTAAGGAAAGACCAAACATTCCTTCGACAAAAGGACGGAAAACGGAAGACGGCAAAGTTTATTTTTAAGATTCATTTCAGCTGTAGGTGTTTTATTCCTTTAACAATGACCTGGGCACCATAGGACTGTCAGTTATGTTTATATTCTGAACAATGGTAAAAATGTGTTGACACTGGTGAAGCCATCATTTCTCACTATCTGTGTAGCAAATCATTAGTTACGAAATGAGCTGTAGCCAAACCTAATGATTATCATGTCTCACAGCTTTGTTTTCCTCCCATTAGTAGGAATATGTCCTGTCAAATATACCCGAAAGCATGGCAGACACGAATAAAAGGAAGCTTTGTTATATGTTAAGGATAAAACAGAATAGTATTTTGATTTTAGCTAGTCCCGAGTTTAAAGGAAACATAAAGGGTATACATATTTCATGGAATGTGTCAATCTGTTTTGCATGCACCTGTCATGCTTTCTGAAGATGTGAAAGATTAGATTCAGACAGTGTGAAATAAAACATAAGGTAGTCATGGTACTGCTACATTGAACTCTATGTACCAAACTGCTTTTCTGCTGTACGCAAGTCCATTTTGTGCTTACATAAAAACATTTTGATTTCCCTGGGTTAAATATAGAATTAATAGCGTTGAATCTTTATATATATATATACCGGTGTATATATATATTTATATATATGTTATTTCTATTTTGTGTGATAACTAATTGAGTCATGTTAATCAGGGCTACCTGTTTGGGTACCCTATTTACATGTTGTTGCATTGTTATGGGTGGCAGTACCTTTTCTTTCCTACCTATTGATGGAGCTATTGTGAATTTGATCATTCACAGTTTATTCTATATAAAATATTCAGTAGAAATTAGTTGACTCTACCCAGAGTATGCACTGTACTGTATGTCACAGAAGGGAGGAGCCCTAGTTGGAAACCACCTCGATAAACAAGAATAGAGATTTGTCAGGAACTTTTTTTATAGTTCAAGGTGCCACATTCAACATCGCAACTCTTCCAAACCATGTTCTGGGAACCTGCACCCTGACAGTTTTTAGAGCTGTCCTTTAGGATACTCTAGATCTACTTATGTCTTGAATGGGGGTCTCTTGCCCCTTTTTAATGTGATGCTGTGGACCTTGTCTGAGCAGATGAAGAATGAAGAGGTGACTGCATATATAGTATATTAGCAGAAACGGCTGAAACATCATCTTATTTGGGGTACCCAAAGCTGTATCCACCCCACATATCACATAATAATAAATATTCATGAAAATCGATTCCATATCATTATCAGTTTCTCCTCTGGTTTGATTTTACTATAAAGATTGGTACTTCACTCATATTAATATATGTAATGAGTGAAATTATGTCTTATGTGGAATGGGTTTTATGGAGGCACTTGGTATGTTACATTATGCTTGAGAAAAACACATTGGGGTCTTTCTTTGTCTGGTGCATATGTACAGTTTATATTTTTATACATTTTTTTATATGGGCAACTAAAATAGTAAAAATAACTTACTTGATTGGTTTCCTATGGTGAGTTAGATAGTATAGATTTAAATTGGAAACCATATGAAACCAAGTATCAACACTAGAGATGAGCGAACACTAAAATGCTCGGGTACTCGTTATTCGAGACGAACTTTTCCCGATGCTCGAGTGCTCGTCTCGAATAACGAACCCCATTGAAGGTCAATGGGAGACTCGAGCTTTTTCAAGGGGACCAAGGCTCTGCACAGGAAGCTTGGCCAAAACACCTGGGAACTCAGAAAAGGATGGAAACACCACGGAAATGGACAGGAAACAGCAGGGGCAGCATGCATGGATGCCTCTGAGCTGCTTAAACGCACCATTATGCCAAAATTATGGGCAACAGCATGGCCATGACAGAGTGACAGAATGAAGCTAGATAGTATCTAAAACATCGAATAATTGACCCTGACACACTAGGGGGACGGCATGCAGAGGCAGCGGCAGCAGGCTAGAGAGTGTCATGGCGACATACCCTAAATGGACTCAGGCTTCAACCAATGGTGTGCAGAGGAGAACCAAAGGAGGTGAGCAAGAAGTGCTCAAATAATATCGGTACATGATAAAAGTTTGCCAGTTATATTTGTGGATTACACAGCAGGGTGGCGACAAAGTTAACATGGAAGCCATGAAAACAACCCAAAATTCTGCCTGACACAGCTCGTTTGATAAGGGACCATGTATGGAGGCAGTGAACTAGTAGTAGATTAAAGGTGCTGCAGTTAACTATGTTAGTTGGATCTTGGCATGGAGCTGGCGCTCCGCTCAGACGAGCTTCCGCAACCAAGCCCCTGTCTCTAGGCTACTCCCCAAACAGCACTTTTTGTATAAGATCAAGTGTAGTAGCGTTCTTATAAGTTTAGGATATGCCGGGGAGGGGAATGTAAACAGATGCGCAAGAAGCGCATGATGCGCATGGAGCTGCGCTCCGCTGCCAGGCGAGCTTTCGCAAATCCAACCCCTGTCTCTAGGCTACTCCCAAACAGCACTTTGTAAGACAAGTGTATTAGCGTTCTTATAAGTTTAGATATGCCGGTTGAGGGGAATGTAAACAGATGCGCAAGAAGCGCATGATGCGCATGGAGTGCGGCGCTCCGCTGCCAGGCGAGCTTTCGCAAATCCAAGCCCCTGTCTCTAGGCTACTCCCCAACAGCACTTTTGTATAAGATCAAGTGTAGTAGCGTTCTTATAAGTTTAGGATATGGCGGGTGAGGGGAATGTAAACAGATCCAAGAAGCGCTGAAATAATATCCCTAAATGGTAAAAGTTTTCCAGTATATTTTGTGGCTTACACAGCAGGTGGCGACAAAGTTAACAACTTTGATGTGGAATGCCCTGTAATAGCTCTTGGCGGTGTGCCTTTATCCCTAGGCTCAGCAGTTTCAGCACCGCCTGCTGTCGCTTAGCGACGCACTGCTGCTGTGCCTAGAGCTACCGACTGATGGCGCCATGCCCACGGATGTTTATGGAGAGGGATGGGAGGGGGAGAGGTTAATAGTAGGCCTTTGAACCTGGACCGAGGTAGGCCCCGCAATTCTCTCGTCGGCAGTATATGACCAGCCCCAGGTCAGACTCGGTCCCAGCCTGCACCAAGTTAAGTGTAGTCGTTCTTATAAGTTTGGGATATGGCGGGTGAGGGGAATGTAAACAGATGCAAGAAGCGCATGATGCGCATGGAGCTGTCGTTCCGCTGCGCAGCTTTCGCCAATCCAAGCCCGTGCTCTAGGCTACTCCCCAAACAGCACTCTAAAACCTTTGTATAATCAAGTGTAGTAGCGTTTCTTATAAGTTTAGGATATGCCGGGTGAGGGGATGTAAACAATCGCAGAAGCGCTGAAATAATATCCCTAAATGGTAAAAGTTTGCCAGTAATTTTTGTGGATAACACAGCAGGGTGGCGACAAAGTTAACAACTTTGATGTGGAATCCATGAAAACAACCCAATTTCTGCCTGACACCACCTCGTTTATAAAGGGACGAGATGTATGGAGCAGCTATATGGACGACTTTTGGAGGTAGCAATGGAGACAACGTGTGGAGGCTGCTATGGAGACAATTTAATTTGGATAGTGCCTGTATGTGGCAGTCCCAAACATTTTCAAACCAGAGGAGCAGGTAGGTGGCCCTCCAGTAAAATGGAATATGAGTGCCTGTATGTGGCAGTCCCAAAATTCTTCAACAGAGGAGCAGGTAGGTGCCCTCCAGTAAAATGGAATAGATTGAGTGCCTGTGTGGCAGTCCCAAATTGTTCAAACCAGGAGCAGGTAGGTGGCCCCCAGTAAAATGGAATAATTGAGTGCCTGTATGTGGCAGTCCCAAAAATTGTTCAAACCAGAGGAGCAGGTAGGTGGCCCTCCAGTAAAATGGAATAGATTAGTGCCTGTATGTGGCAGTCCCAAAAATTCTTCAACCAGAGGAGCAGGTAGGTGGCCCTCCAGTAAAATGGAATAGATTGAGTGCCTGTATGTGCCATTCCCAAAAATTCTTCAAACCAGAGGAACAGGTAGTGGCCCTCCAGTAAAATGGAATAGATGGAGTGCCTGTGTGGCAGTCCCAAAAATTCTTCAAACCAAGAGCAGGTAGGTGGCCCTCCAGTAAAATGGAATAGATTGAGTGCCTGTATGTGGCAGTCCCAAAAATTGTCAAACCAGAGGACCGGGTAGGTGGCCCTCCAGAAAAATGGAATAGATTGAGTGCCTGTATGTGGCACTCACAAATTGTTCAAACAGAGGACGGGTAGGTGGCCCCCAGAAAAATTAATGCATGAAGTATAGCAAGAGCCAGTGGGCCCTGTCAAAAAATAGCCATTTTCCTCTGCTTTACTGTACAAAGAGGAGGAGAAGGAGGAAAATGAGGAGGAGGAGGAGGAGGGGATCAATTATCAGGTTGAGCTTCCTTCACCTGGTGGAGATTGGAAATCTGAGAAATCCAGCCTTTATTCATTTTAATAAGCGTCAGCCTGTCAGCGCTGTCAGTCGACAGGCGTGTACGCTTATCGGTGATGATGCCACCAGCTGCACTGAAAACCCGCTCGGACAAGACGCTAGCGGCAGGGCAGGCAAGAACCTCCAAGGCGTACAGCGCCAGTTCGTGCCACATGTCCAGCTTGAAACCCAGTAGTTGAGGGAGCTGTGTGTGATCATTTAGGACGATGGTATGGCCAGTCTACGTACTCCCTCACCATCTTTCTGTAAGATCAGCCCTACTCTGGCCGAGACTGGGGACAGGTGACAGGTGTCTGCTGGGGTGACATAAATGGCAAAAGCCTTGTAAAGCGTACCCTTGCCAGTGCTGGACAAGCTGCCTGCTCGCCTACTCTCCCTCGCTACTTGTCCCGCAGAACTACGACTCTGCCGCTAGCGCTGTCAGAAGGAATACTTTTCAGCTTGTGCACCAGGGCCTGCTGGTATTCATGATTCTCACACTCCTTTCCTCTGCAGGGATGAGATGGCAAGATTTTGCTTGTACCGTGGGTCCAGGAGAGTGAACACCCAGTAATCGTTGGCTGGAATAAATTCTTTGAACGCGAGGGTCACGGGATAGGCAGCCTAGCATGAAATCTGCCATATGCGCCAGAGTACCAACGCGTAAGAATTCACTCCCCACTGGCCTGACTGTCCATTTCCTCCTCCTCAACTCCTCCAACTCCTCTTCTTCTGCCCATACACGCTGAACAGTGAAGACTCAACAATGGTCCCCTCTTGTGTCTCGCCAACATTCTCCCCTCTTCCTCCTCATCCTCCTCCCCTCCACCTCCTCCGATATGCGCTGAGAAACGACCTCAGGGTGCTTTGGCTATCAACAAGGGATATTCTTCCCCTCTCTTGTGACGAGCGCAAAGCTTCCGACTTCATGCTGACCAGAGAGTTTTCAACAGGCCAAGCAGCGGGATGGTGAGGCTGATGATGGCGGCATCGCCACTGACCATCTGTGTTACTCCTCAAAGTTACTCAGCACCTGACAGATATCAGACATCCACGTCCACTCCTCATTGTAGACTTGAGGAAGCTGACTGACCTGACTACCAGTTCTGGTGGAAGTTGACATCTGGCAGTCTACAATCGCTCTGCGCTGCTGGTAAACTCTGGATAACATGGTCAGTGTTGAATTCCACCTCGTGGGCACGTCGCACACAGTCGGTGAGCGGCAGTGGAGGCGGCGCTGCGCTGCCCTGAGAGTGGCAGCATCTGGGCTGGACTTCCTGAAATGCGCACAGATGCGGCACACCTTCGTGAGCAAATCAGACAGATTGGGGTATGTCTTGAGGAAACGCTGCACTATCAGATTTAACACATGGGCCAGGCATGGCACATGTGTCAGTCTGCCGAGTTGCAGAGCCGCCACCAGGTTACGGCCGTTGTCACACACAACCATTCCCGCGTTGAGGTTCAGCGGTGCCAGCCACAGATCAGTCTGCGCCGTGATGCCCTGTAATATGCTCTTGGGCGGTGTGCCTTTTGTCGCCTAGGCTCAGCATTTGACACCGCTGCTGTCGCTTAGCGCGGCACTGCTGCTTGTGCCTAGACTACCGACTGATGGCGCCGTGCCCCGATGGTAGTTCGAGAGGAGGTGGAGGAGGGGTGGGAGGAGGAGGAGGCATTAGGCCTGAAACACCTGGACCGAGGTAGGCCCGCAATCCTCGGCGTCGGCAGTATATAGCAGCCCAGGGTCAGTCTCGGTCCCAGCCTCCACCAAGTTAACCCAATGTGCCGTCAGCGATATATAGTGGCCCTGCCCGGCAGCACTCGTCCACGTGCGTGGTCAGGTGGACCTGTCAAAACGGCGTTGGTCAGGCACGGATGATGTTGTCTACACGTGCTGGTGCAGGCTGGGACGGCACATCGGGAAAAGTAGTGGCGGCTGGAGGCCGAATACCGAGGGCGGCCGCCGCCATGAGGTTGCGAAGGGCCTCGGTCTCTACTAGCCTATAGGGCAAGCTCTCCAGGCTAAGCAATCTAGAGTGTGCACATTAAGGGCTTGGGCTGGCGGGTGGGTTGCACTATATTTGCGTTTCCGCTCCAGCTCTGGGGTATAGAGCTGAACCTGTGATGCTGTGGAGGATCGTGGAGGCGACGATGGGGTTTTTGGCCAGGGTCCTGGGCAGGGGCTGACTAGCAGCTGACACAGGGGAAGGACAGTGGTGTGCACGGCCGGAGGTGAACGGCTTGTTCCACTGAGTGGGTGCTTAGCATTCATATGCCTGCGCATACTGGTGGTAGTTAAGCTGTGTGGTGGAAACCCCGCTCGAGCCTGGTTTGGCAAATGTTGCACACCACAGTCCGTCGTCATCCGGTGTTTCCTTAAAGAACCTCCACACTTCTGAATACTAGCCCTCGCCGCAAGAGCCCTCACCACGGAGCTTCACTAGTTGACAGTGGCGCTGATGCCAGCTCTGGCCCTGCCTCTCCGTCTGCCCCACCACTGCCCTTCCAACCTGTTCAGGTCAGGACTCTCCTCCGTCTCAGAAGCACTGTGTTCACCCGGCCTCTCAACCCAGCTTGGGTCTGTACACCTCATCATCCTCCGATCCTCAGTCTGCTCCCCCCTCGACTTCCTGCCCTGACAACAACTTCCCACTGTCTGACAACCGTGTCTCCTCATCGTCGGACACCTCTTTACACACTTCCCTCAAAGAAGGTCATCATCACCCACAGACTGTGACTGGTGGAAACCTGGGCATCGGAAAATGCTCAGCAGCAACCGGACAAGTGGTTTGTGACTGTGGGAAGGTCGACAGACAGTTCCTCAAGATATGCCGGTTCAAATGGCAAATTTTCCTGGGAGGGGCAGACTGGGGGGAGGAGCTGAGGTGCAGGAGCTGGAGGAGTGGGGATTTCGGTGACATGGTGGACGGCGTGGAAGACTGACTGGTGGTGGAAAATTGCTCGAGCATTGTCAGCAATCCCCGACATCACCTGTTCGCACTGTTCTGGCCTCAACAGTGCTCTACCACAGTCCCAGTAACTTCAGACATGAACCTAGGGAGTGTAGCTCTGCGGCGTTCCCTGCTCCCTCATCACGGTGGTGTCTCACCCCGCCCAGGACCACGGCCTCTGACCCCTGCAGTAGTTGGACCCCACTCCCCGCCCTCTCCTCTACCCCTAGCCCTGGGTTTAAACATTTTTAAATGAGAGTTATAACTTTTTTTTTTTTTTTACTTTTTTGTTTTTTTTTGTGTTTTTGTGTTTTTTTTGTTTTTTTTTGTGTTTTTTGTTTTTTTTTGAGTTTTTAGAACCAAACAATCCTATCCTATTGCTAGGCTATTTTCTACCAGTATCAAAGGAAGCACACTACTATGCCAGATGAGATGACACTGATTTATTGCC